>CM076985.1:34244479-34346979 GCA_039105355.1 Benthosema pterotum
GAAAAAAATAAGAGTGAACAAGTCAAGTCGCTGTGAGGACTGAACATTCTCAGTCTCAAAAGCGCACCGTTTGCCCAGGGTGTGTTTCAAGGCTGTCCTATAGGCATCAAAGTGGACCCCGCTTTAAGACCTGCTGATTCAGATGTATTAAGCCTTCCCTCTCTATACTGTACAACTCCCCTCAGTGAATGTTAGTGAAACATGTTTATCAGCTTCCTGGCAGTCCACTCGAAACGTGGATAGTATTTGTGATTTACCTTTGAAGGCTTTACGGCTTTATTTTTGGAGCAAAGTAGTAAAAACATCAAGGATATATATAGGCGTCCTGGAATAGCAGGTGGGATTTTATTTTTGGAACATGAATCACTTCCTGTCTGGAGACGAGGAGTGTATTTTCATCTGGCAAGTAAAAGAAAAGGAAAAAAAAAAAAAAACGCCTCAGAAATCCCTTGATACACGTTCTCATAGTGCTGTAGATTAACTAAGATGGTTGGTTCCTCTTACTACACCTTTCATCACATCTTTTAAGGGGGAGAACACCTGACAAGACGGATCATCCTTGACATGCCAGATGAAACCAACCGATGTCAATCAACATATCAAACAATACATTTAGCACAGAAGAAGATCATTCTCTATCCGCTCCTCCCAGTCCCGTATGTAGCACAACCTGCTATTCAGACCCCTTTGATATACATTATTAACACATTCAGGGTTCATTAACATGTCAGCCAGATACACAAGAGCTACAAGAGTGCAGGGAGGAACAGTGAGAATGTATTCACAAGCGAGGCAAAGAAAAATCGCTTTGTGTTTTGCGTTTGCGCAGGCTTGTGCTGTACTGTATGTACGGTATCTTGCAGCGTTAAGCACTGAGCCATATGCTGCACTAAATTCTCTCATTCATTGCATCGCCATATTCAAGCTGGAAATAGCTTGAATATGAGGAGCTCCATATATGATAGAATGTATAATGTATGATTCCTAAGTACAGGGGAAAACGGTGCACGCTTCTTAGTCCTTTGTTGCAGGTGTGCTGGTCTCAAAAACAAAAGAAAAACACATGCTTTTTCAGACTGCATAAATAGTTAATACCTACAGGCAGAGACTTAACATTATTTAGTCTTTATAATGAATTGCTCTTTGCCATCCTAACCTCACACAGCATAGTTCACTTTATAATGAGCATCATAAAATAGTCCCAAACATTGTACTGTGCAAATATTGCATGCAATTACAGCATGTTATGTCCACTAGCATCCCTTGCAGTTGCAGCCCTCTGGGGCACATTTCACAGTGGTTAATCTGTAGTGGTGATGCTACTGTGTACATGTCATCTCACGGCACAGCAGGAGGTCTACTTTAATGTCGAGGTATCAAATAATATTGTGTATGAAACCACCAGCGATTAAGCTCTCATGTACTGCTGCTTATCTGTTCTGTACATGTTCTGGGCACAGCGCTTTAAAGTCAAACAAAATTTGCCTGCGTGTGACTACTTATTATCTGGCCGTGTGAGACTACTTCCAACATGGAACTTTTGAAATCGTTTAACTTAATCGTTCAGCCTCCCACCCCCCCAGAGTTACCACAGGCGTGCCTCTAAGTACAACGTATTTGTGTGATATGATATATATTTTTACATTTACTAATGTTCCGTGTGGGTTGGCGGTTCGAATCCCAGCTTCTCCAATCTGTCCATGGGCTAACTAGACGCTGAACCCTAAAATTGCTATAACTAAAGTATGCCTGGTAAATAGGTAAAAAATACCACTAATAATAATAACAATAGTTGGTAGGATGCTAACCTGTAGAAGGCGGTGGTGCATTATTATGGGTGGTGAGTCTGACACAGACAAGGTGAAAGAACGCTGAGCGTCTCCCCTTCAAAAAGCGCCCGTCTTACCTTCAAAACACAACGCTCTCCCTCCCTCTCTCTCTCCCTTAGTCTATCCCTCTCTCTCTCTCTCTGTCTCTCTCTCTCTCTCTCTCTCTCTCTCTCTCTCTCTCTCTCTCTCTCTCTCTCTCTCCCTTTCTCTATCTCTCTCTCTCTCTCTCTGTCTCTCAGTATATCTCTCCCTCTCTTTCTCTGCCATGTGATACCTCTGCTATAAATAGAAAAAGCCTAAAGATTGTGTCCTCGAGAGAGAGAGAGAGAGAGAGAGAGAGAGAGAGAGAGAGAGAGAGAGAGAGAGAGAGAGAGAGAGAGAGAGAGAGAGAGAGAGAGAAAGAGAGAGAGAGAGAAAGAGAGAGAGAGGAGAGAGAGAGGGAGAGAGAGAGACGGGGACTCTTGGCTGGGCTCGGAAACTGCCAGCTAATTCATTATTCCTGGTGCATGATTGGGGTCAGAGCCCCCTGGCTTCAGGTGACAGTAGTGCCTCAGACTGAGCTAACGACTGCACCTTGGCCTCTTCTCTGGCTACAGCAAGCAATCCCACAGATTGCTTATCTCTCTCTCTCTCTCCATGTCCTGCTGTCATTGAAGGAGAGTCATCACTCAGCGGTTGTCGCCGTGTGTCCTCCCTGTCTGCAATATTATCACGTTTATTTCAAAATCCTGCCTCAAATACGATGAATGATTATAGTGAAAATATACAAGCTTATAAAGGTAATATAGCCAACGTTTTAGGCAAAATAAATATAAATATCAAATAACTTCTACTTTGATGTTTCAGCTGTTTCCCTGCAGCATGGTGCAGAGATAGTAGTGCATTCTTGTTTTACTTCTGAAACACCTTAATTTTATGTTAATTGCACAGAGACTAGATATGTCAATTATTCCATTTTGCTCCTTCAAAAGATAACACTGTTCCTATTCCTAATAATTACTCACCTTTTTATCGTTTAATTACCATACCATTTATTTGCACAAAATAATTTGCTCATTTTCGAAATGAACGATCTGGCTTTGCCATACTACACTCACTGATTATCTTTAATATAATATATAATACATTACTAATTGCGTCTCTCAACTTTTTGCTGCGGCGCCGGCAACATAGAAAAGTGGCAACTTGTCTTACGGGCACTATTCTAGTTCGTTACAAATTTGTGATGGACAGTGAGTGCCAAACCTGACGTCGGCAAACGCCTTGGCCACGCCGGGTTTTGTCACTCGCTCTTCCTGGAATTTGTTGTATTTTTAGTTAATTTTCCCAGGTCCACATCTAATGTCTTACTGGGCATGAGGTGGACATGATGAGACCAGAGACATATCATGACATCTCCGCTCAGGGGCAAACTCATCTGCGACTGATTGGCGTGCCACAACGTTTCTCTCAGGATTGATGGTCTTAGTGGCAGCGGGGACAAAAGACCAACCAATATGTGTCACATTCAATTATGTGCACAGATGAAATTTGCGATTACATTTTTTTGCGCCGAAGATTTACGACGTTGTTGTGTTGTCTGTGTCAAACTGTTTAAAGCAACTATAACCGCTATGAATGTTTCATGTTTCAGGTGTGGGGAGGTGATTCAGAGATCAAAATGGATTTGAATAGTTTATGCCACACACCACCTGATTCCCATATGTATTCCCCAACCCTTTTTTTCCTTTTGTCCTTCTTCAGGAGATTGTCAACTTCAATTGTCGTAAGCTAGTGGCCACGATGCCTCTATTTGCCAACGCGGATCCAAACTTTGTGACGGGCATGCTGAGCAAGCTGAAGTTTGAGGTGTTTCAACCCAACGATTACATCATACGTGAAGGCACGGTGGGCAAGAAGATGTATTTCATACAACATGGCGTCGCGAGTGTCATCACCAAGTTCAACAAGGAGATGAAGCTCACAGATGGGTCCTACTTTGGAGGTGAGTGTATATTAAAATACTACTGTACACTCCGGTCGGGACATCTACTGTATCAAATGCTGATTGAAAACTGTATAAGGAGATCAAGTACAATTGCTTTTGTATTCCGGGTTTTCAGACTAATCTTAATACATTCAGATGTGCACATATTTCCACATGTTACATCACATCACATTCAATTCTCCCAAATAGAAACACAGCATTCACAGGTATTCACACACACACACACACGCACACACACACACACACACACACACACACACACACACACACACACACACACACACACACACACACACACACACACACGCACACACGCACACACGCACAGACACACACACACGTGCACACACCCACACACACTCACCTTCCTACCCTCTCCACCCACACACACGCACGTGCATTGCCAAAGCACGCAGCAGGGATGGATGCCTGAGCGTACATAGCCCAGGGTTATGCATTGGAAGCTATTTGAAGTTAGGTTATTGTAGATGCTGATCCTCATTAAACAGTGTTGGATGGTGTTTGGCATCCGCCGTTACATAACTCCTCATCTGGCTGGTGGAATGGGCCAACGCAGGGATCAGGCATCCCTTAGGACACATGAGGTTGCTGCCTGCCTCTCTCTCTCTCTCTCTCTCTGTCTCTGTCTCTGTCTCTCTCTCTCTCTCTCTCTCTCTCTCTCTCTCTCTCTCTCTCTCTCTGTCTCTCTGTCTCTCTGTCTCTGTCTCTCTCTCTCTCTCTCTCTCTCTCTCTCTCTCTCTCTCTCTCTCTCTCTCTCTCTCTCTCTCTCTCTCTCTCTCTCTCTCATCACCCCTGCCAGCAGTGTTGCCAGCTTGGTGTCGCTCCTAGCGCCAAAATTAGTGAAAGACTCCTGGCAGAAAATCTAGTGTTTTTTTTGCTGGTGATTTGGGGCAAAATTGATTGACAGACGCCAGAGATGAAATCCTCTTTTTTATTTTTCCTCCTATTATAGAGTCCTCCTTCCTTCCTAGAAAGGACCATTAGTAACCACATGGACCCTTATAGACCTTAAATTATATTTAAACATCTGAATTACCTAATTTTCAAGAATCTACACATTTAGAAAGTGAATGAGAAGAATTGCATTTTGACCAACATTTTTGCCAGTTATTTTGCCCTTGTATGAAAATGGTTGAAAACCCACTGCCCTAGTGCTTTCTAGTGCATTTCAGAAGTGCCACTAGTGCATTTTGGCAGTTGGCAACACTGCACCCCTGCTGGTCTCTCTCTCTCTATCTCTATCTCTCTCTCGGTCTCGCACACACACACACACACACACACACACACACACACACACACACACACACACACACACACACACACACACACACACACACACACCCTGTAGTCTTCTTTTTCTGCACTACTCCTTGATGTTCCTTTTTTGCGTGATTGACAGAGTAATTTCACTCTCCGCTGCTCTCTTTGTTTATCTGTCCTCTGAATTTGTCTTTTTCCTCTCTATAATATATGTAATTCATATGCAGTATTATTCCGATACCCTCCTCCTCGTCCTGTAGCACATCACGTTATGTAGCGATTATTCAGACGTCACATTTTAATGTAGTTTGATCATTTTGACGAAACCGTGTCTTTGCACAGGTAAAGTTCCTCAGTATAGCGTATAAAAGCACCACTAAAAAGCTAACGGACTACAGTTCTTAGAATACTACCACTTTGTTTTAATTTCCACGTCAGTCTTCACACCTTACAAACACTATAGAATGCCAGGAGCAATGAATTAAAAAATGAGTAATGAAATGTTGGTTTATTTTTGTTCCTGCTCATGCAGGTTGCTTTTGTAAAGAAAACAGGAAGCTGGTGTAAATCAGTGTTGTGTTTGACAGCAAAGTTTGATTTATAGTTTTAATCATAGTCTTTTGAATTGTTTTTGTTTAGTTTCAGTCACATTTTAGTCGACTAACTGTATAGTTGATATAGTCATCTGTATTGAGAAGTTGTAATGACTGATTTTACACTTACTGAAAATAGCAGATCTACAAGCTCACAGTATGCCAGGGCGTGTTGCATTGTGAAATTGAAGATCTGATGTTGTCAGTCTGGAACCAAGTGTGAAATTGAAAAAACTGGATCTCTTTTCCACTAGTCGCATCCTTACTTGTTGTTGATAAAATTGACAATATACTGTATTTATACTTACAACTCATCGTAGCTTAGTTTTCATTTAGTTTTCATTAGCGAAAAAGGTAGTCAACAAATATTTCCCTAGTCAGAAATCCTATAGGATTCCAATAGAAGAGTCCTATAAAAATTTGGAATAAATGCTATTGGTTACCCAATAGGAATCCAATAGGATTCCAATATGATTGAATGCTATTGAATTTTCTTAATCCTATAAGAAAATATCCAGTAATCTTATAGGAGTAATCCTATAGGATTTTTTGACTAGAGTTCTTGTCATAGTCGACAAAGTCAACACTCACTGGTATAAATCTCTGCATGGAGGCACATGCAGTAATAAATATGTAAAGCAGTGATGGATCTTCTGTTCTAACCCCTCCTGTACAATACCAGGGGCGGATATAACATGTCCCATTCGGGGGGGCAAGATGACATGTTGGAGGGGCAAAAGAAAATGGTATGGGGGCGGCTTCATCGCCCGTGTCGCTTTGCGCCACGGGCGATGAAGTCGCACCCACACCATTTTTGGTTACAGGACTTTTATTAGTCAAGTAAAGCATCAATAATAACATCAGTTGTTGTTGAAGTTGCAACAGACACACAGGATGCATAAAGCTAAAGGTCTGACTCCGAGAGTTTTCTGTTTTCGATGATGAAATGCTGTTGGTTTAGTGGTGCCAAAATTGTAGTTAGTATAGCAGTAGTAGTGTTTCAAATCATTTTAAATATAAGCACTTTAATTTGAAATATCTTGAGTTGTTTTGCATGGCATCGTGTTTTGGGGGGGCAGACTGGGTATTTAGGAGGGCATTGCCCCCCCCCCCCCCCCCCCCCCCCCCCTATGCCCATGCTTAGATCCGCCCCTGCACAATACAGGATGAATTTGGCCCAGAGGATGAAGCACAAATACACAAACAAAATGTCAGGAACAAAGCGTTGGCCATTAAGGCCCTGACAGATTCAACTTGTGATACTAGCAGAACATCAATCACACTCTCTGAGACCAAACGGAAGGAAAGAGACAAAGCAAAGGCGTTTAGCTGATGACTGTGGCTGGCTGTTAAGGCCAGTCGATTTGTAATGACAACTATAACTGCGTTTAATGGCGACGACAGTCAATGGTCATTAACAATCTGATGAGTCCTTGTCAGTGCTAAGTAAAAGGGGAGCTATACTGTTAGTGGTGGATATGATCATTCTCTTTTATTTGCAATCATCCAGTAATGATCTTTAGACAGATATTTAATGTTCTAGCTTCTATTGTAAAACATTTACTGTTCATATTGTATGCACACACAGTATTTGGTTTTGAATGCACTTTGGTGGTCATTATTTCTCATTATGTTTGCCAAGGGGGAGAAATTATGTTTTACAAGTTCACTTCACAAGTTAATTTCACAAACCGTTAAACTTATCAGTGCCCTCAGTGCCCAAGTGTGTGCGTGCGTGCGTGCGTGCGTGCGTGCGTGCGTGCATCTGTACCCACATGCTAGTAGAGCTGGGCAGTCCCGCCCCCTCGAGACGTCGCCCTTTAATCCAGAAATGGATTCCCCGTTCATTTTCCTCATAGACTTTTCGAAAATGATCGATACTGTACTGAGTTGGCTTTGTCTGCATAATCGTCTTGGTTGGACGTAGTGCGTGGAAGGAACACGTTATTCCAACCAGTTCCAGTTGCCTCCATCAGGCACCCCGGCTGGCTAGGGGAGGTAGTTCAGAGCCCAGGATTACTGCATGTTTTTGTGAGGGTATCTACCCTAGGGGACACGGGGAGAACATGCAAACTCCACACAGAAAGGCCCTTTCACAAACCCCGCCTCGAGTATGGGCACTGATGACGCGGAGGAGCATGTAATCGTCTTTATATAGCTCATTTTTAAGTCTATATATCTCACTCCCATGGTAACTGACCTATCTCACTTTAGCTAAAGTCTATCTCACTTCCACCACCGAGTGGCGCGATATGAGCTTGTAGCTCTGATATTTTTTGAAAAACAGTGAAAATGATGCGCAAATCTAAGAATATATTCTATTTGACACCTGATTGTCGTTTCTGACACTAGATTCTAGTTCTAGATTCTAGTTTTTGACTAGTTTCTAGTTTCTGTTTTTGACGCTAGTTTCTGACAGATTGTAGTTTTTTTCTGAAAAAAATATGCAGCTGTGTCATTTAAGATCAACATATTTCATGACAAGGACCCCAAGAATAATCTATATTGGCTGCGGACCCCTTGAAGCAACGTTTTTAGTTCAAAAACATTTTCTTCCTGAAAGAATGTATTCAAAGAATTGCTTCACATTTACACAATTTTTCAAAAATATCAGATCTACAAGCTCAAATATCAGATCTACAAGCTCATATCGCGCCACCGGTGGCGCGATATGAGCTTGTAGATCTGATATTTGTCAATAGCTAAAGTGTAACATAATGCGTTGAACACCAAAACGCGTCCATGCAGCATACCAGTACATACTGTACCGTCAATCACATGAATGATGAGAAAGGGGGGCGGGTGGGTGGGTGGGGGGGGGGGTCTTTTTGGAGATTTCTGGATTATCCCATCTGAGCTTCATCTGAATATGATGAAGGTTACGTCACAAAATCTGAACTGTGATCTGTTGGCTTCGGTAAATAAGGCAAGCATCTGTCTGTCTCAAGCAACAGCGATGAGATTAAGAATGAAAGAAAGCAAAACATAAAAGGATGCTGTGTCGTCCCACATAGCTGGAAGATCACAGATCTGTATATATATATACAGCAGGGGTTTTCAACCTTTTTCATCCCAGGGCCCACCATTTATTCAGCATTTGAGCCACGGACCACCATTTGAGGACATTTTAGCCCCACAGACCCCAAAACTAAAGATTTCTTTTGCTCTTGTCCATCTTCTAGTGGTGTAGACTTGAGCCAATTCAGATGATGAATATTTTAACTCTTGAGAGTGTAAAAATGAAACCAAATGGACCCGCCAGGGTCCATTTGGTTTTCATTTTTACGTTCTCAAGAATTACATCTGGTTAAGCAATTTAACTGGAGCCCACCTTGAACCCTCTCAGGGACCACTGGTGGTCCCCGGACCACCTGTTGAAAAACCCCTGATATACAGTATGTAACCGCATTGTGGATGCAATCAGACTGTTTTTTGCAACTCCTTGCAGCTCAATGAGTTGCATTGGTGTGCTGACACGTTTTTTCCCCCAATGCGACAAATTGGTGTGGTTTGGGCTTTAGTTAGAATGAGTTTATAATGTACCCTGACACTAAACTAAATGACCGCGTGAGGGGGGGAAAAATGCTTGAATTAATATCAAACTAAGCACTGTTTTTTTCCCCCCATTTTGTTAATTTTTCTGCGGCTTTCCAAGGCATAAACGCTACAGCGCTCATTTGGCTGTGTTCTGCTGGTTCTCAGCCACCTGCTCTTGCCGTCTGCCCAGCTGGTACTTTTCCCATATGCATGAGTACAGCATTAGGAGATATGGGCTCTGACTGGGGAGCATCTGGCTGTGTGTCAGACACCTCACTCTTTCCTTCCTCTCCTGTGTGTGTGTGTGTGTGTGTGTGTGTGTGTGCGTGTGCGTGTGCGTGTGCGTGCGTGTGCGTGTGCGTGTGCGTGTGTGTGTGTGTGTGTTTGAGAATGGCGTTCGATTCAACAACCAGGAGGCCACTACGACCAGGGGCGGATCTAGGCATAGGCATGGGTGGGCAATGCCCCCTAAATGCCCAGACTGCCCCGCCAAACATGATGGCATGCAAAACAACCCAAGATATTTCAGTGCTTATATTTAAAAGTATTTGAAACACTACTACTACTGCTACTAACTAACTACAGTTGTATCACCACTAAACCAACAGCATTTCATCATTGAAAACAGAAAACTCTCTGAGTCAGACCTTTAGCTTTATGCATGCGGCGTGTCTGTTGCAACTTTAACAACAACTGATGTTATTATTGATGGTTAATTCCCTAATAAAAGTCCTGTAACTGAAAATGGTATGGGTGCGGCTTCATCGCCCGTGGCGCGAAGCGTCACAGGCAATGAAGCCGCTCCCCTACCATTTTCTCCTGCTCCCCCAATTGGTAAATCTTATATCCGCCCCTGACGACGACCTAACTGTGGCTAGAAGGAGAAAGAGGGGCAAATGAATTATACAGCAAAGATGAGAGAGAGAGAGAGGGAGGGAGAGAGGGGGAGGGAGGGAGGACCGGATCTAGGCAAGGGGGGGCAATGCCCCAGCACAGTGGCCACACATGATGGCATGCACACAACCCACATTTCAAGATATTTCAAATTAATGTGCTTATATTTAAATGATTTGAAACACTGCTACTGCTACTACTAACTACAATTGTCGCACCACTAAACCAACACCATCATCATTCAAAACATGAAAACTCTCCGAGTCAGACCTTGATGAACGAATGATGTTATTAATGATGCTTACTTGCCTAATAGAAGTCCTGTACAAGATATAAATCTTGTCGGTGACAGAACTAAAGAATCTAAATGAAAATGGTATGGGGGCGGCTTCATCGTCACGAAGCGCCACGGGCGATGAAGCCGCCCTCATACCATTTTCGCCTGCCCCGCCAATTGGGAAAGGTTACATCCAGGCGTGGAGAGAGAGAGAAATAGAGAGAGAGAGAGAGAGAGAGAGAGAGAGAGAGAGAGAGAGAGAGAGAGAGAGAGAGAGAGAGAGAGAGAGAGAGAGAGAGAGAAGGAGAGAGAGAGAGAGATAATTGACTACCCCATAGATGTAGTCACATCATGTGGCCGTTAGCAAATTATCAGGAGATCTACAATATTCAGGGGGGAAATTGCTGAATTTAATAGATGATACTAGTGTACATAGAGTAATAGTTCAGTTGGGCATACAAGCATGGAACTATAGGCACAAATGACCTTCATATGACCCTAATGATAATCAACCCCTGGCCATGCAAATTTCCTACATTTTCAAGATGGAAAAGGCTTTCAGCTGAGCTGCAGCCATTATGATAAACTGCTAACCGATTTGAAAGTGCAGATCTGCAAGCCATATTAGAACCTAATGTCATTTTTGCTCGTACTTAGACGTAGAAATGCCAGTCAAGCATATTCTCTTAGTACCAAAATTCCAGTGAAAGCAAAGATTTACAGTCCTATCAAAGTGATGTAGGCCTAGTCCAAAACAATGGCCCAGATGCAGCCATTTATCAAATTAGGGCCATACTGTATTTATGAAGGTCATCTGTATTTGTATCAAATTTCATTCTAATAAGTAAAAAACATATATATTGTCCAGTGGTCATCTGAACCTTTTCGTTTTCTAAGTCAGACACCCTCATGGGCCTCAGTGATGAAGCCGCACCCGTACCATTTTTTGTTACAGGACTTAGCTAAGTAAGCATCAATAATAACATCAGTTGTTATTGAAGCTGCAACAGACACGCAGCATGCATAAAGCTAAAGCTCTGACTCAGAGAGTTTTCTGTTTTCAATGATGAAATGCTGTTGGTTTACTGTAGTGGCGCCACAACTGTAGTTATTTAGTAGCAGTAGTAGTGTCAATTTGAAACAACATGCCATCATGTTTGGTGGGGCAGTCTGGGCATTTAGGGGGGCATTGCCCCCCCCATGCACATGCCTAGGCTAGATCCGCCCCTGGTACGTACAGACACCTCTGGGCCCAGCAGAGGATGATGCTATACCACAATGACAAATGGTGCAAGAAGAGAATCCCTGTTGGGTTTGTTGTACAGTATACTGCCTGTAATTTGGACATCCCCTCCTCCCTCCCAGCCATGGGGAGACACTGACAGAGGGTTAGGTCAGTTACCATGGGAGTATACACTATATGACATGACACACAAGTGGCAACAAATTAACCACAGTACTGCTGGGGTCAGCAGTGTGACAAGCTTTGTGACAAGGTAATGGTCATGTGTCAGCATACAGTACATACTGACCTGGCCTCACTCTTACAGGGTAAGTGTGCTTGTGCTGTACAGACACAGACAAATACACACCCTGTACCACTACCTAGCTATTTGAGGACTACCTAGCTATATTTGTGAACCATTCTGATGTTGTTTTTTATACAATGACGATTTGGAGCCCATTAATGATTCAATTTGTTTGAACTGTCTGGCATAGAACTCATTAAAGATGGAGTGCCATGATTTTCTCTACCCTAAAACATGATCATCAGGTGTTAATGTTACATGAAAAGTAAGTTTTTTTTTTTTTCAAAAAAGTGTACAGTGTTTGTTAAACTGTCATTTTTGATTCCACTCTACCAGTTCATTAAGTATGCCTGGTTTGCCTGGTGGGTGGTGATGGGTGGAGATCCACCTGAACTGAAGCCACACCCACAGCTTTAGTTGCAGGATAAAGGGGGAGGAGTTAGGGGAGGGGCTGAGCATGTGATGTCACTATACTGATACTATCATTGCACATACAAAACACACCAAGGGGTCTATTTACATACTGTCACTTCTTAAACATGTACAAAATTGGAAAAAATACAACAATCACGGCACCCCCTCTTTAACTTTTTTTTTTGCTGCCAGCTACAACCAGAAGCGTAGCTAAGCTCCAGAGGCTCAAGCTGCGAGTTATGTTCAGAAGCATATTGTACTTGGACGTTTGTTATATTATCATTTTGTTTACCTTGTAGCGTTCCTTGTAGCCTTTGGTCGCTTGTCACCCAGGTCTCCTGTGACAGTTTGTTTAGGATTATTCCTCTCCATTTGGTCCCGTTAAAAACAATAATTTCAGTGCCCCGTTTCTCCATTACATCCATTCTCTGGCTTCTAGCCATGACGTGCAGCCTATATTCAGATGGCCATTGCATCATAATGTTGCAACCATATGGACATCCATCAGTTTATAGTAACAGCTATTGCTAAGACTGCTACTGTCATAATAACATCCTGTGTCATGAAGTAGAAGACATTGAAGAAGACCCAGAATGTTAAAGTGACGCTTCATATAATGGTGGCGAACGGGTGGCAGTGTAGTGAGTGTAGCAGCCACCAGAGACCGCCAGAGCACAAAAGGAGTTAATACACCTGTTGGTCCCCAACATTGTATAGGTGTAGGAGTTAAAACTCATGAGTAGTGTGTGGCAAGAAATAGTAATAGCTATAAACTGAACATTTCCCCCTGCTAGTTTGCTGTACAAACCAAGGCAGATAATGCATGAGAACAGCGTTGGCAATGCAACTGTACAGTATAGCCTATAAAAGCCCCTCTCTGATGACTGGTACAGTTATTCCTGAGTCATTCACAATATTGAAGAGGCCATTAATTTTTGCGTTAAGCTCCTGTGCTTTACTGACCACATCGTGGAGTAAACATAAGCCCACACTTGCTGCAATTAGCTGCTGTTTACTAGGCGTGTAAATCAAAGTCCTTTATAACTTTCCACTACACTGCTGATGTCCTCTCTGGTATTGTGTTGTGTGTGGATAGCCCCAAGCCCAGCTCCAGCAAGCTACTACAGATGGACAGCACAAGTAGATAGGCTATGTGGATGTTGTTGTTGTTGTCGTTGTTCTCTTCTCTGGCGGTAGGTAGCATTTCCTGTATCGCAGTAGTTTTAAACGTTTTTGAAACCAGCGAGGGCCCACTATTTATTCAGCATTTGAGCCACGGACCACCATTTGATGGCGTTTTAGCCCCACAGACCCCAAAACTAAAGATTTATTTTGCTTTTGTCCACAAATCCAGGTTGGATTTGTGAAACAAAACAGTCAAACATACAGATCAAAATGACCATCAATCTTCTACATTCTCTAGTTGTGTAGACTTGGGGCTAATTCACATGGTGAATATTTCAACTCTTAAGAGTGTAAAATGAAACCGGGCCCATTTGGTTTCATTTTTACACTCTCAAAGAGTTACATCTGCTTAACCAACTGCCCATTTAGCTGAGGACCACCTGGAATTCTCTCAAGGACCACCGGTTAAAAAACACTGCTGTATCGGATCAGTTTCTCATAGCTTAATCTACAGTAATTGGCTCAGAAACAGATTTGACCCAAGGCAACGTTTTTTGATAAAAAGGCAACTAAAATAAGTTGCTGTTGTAATTAAAAAAATATTAAAATGAAGTTTCAAGTTTTGTTAATGATATTGTGTCTTAGCCTCGGTTCAAAGCGAATTCACTGCCTGGAACCCAGGCTTTGCAGTCTTGCCAGAGCCTACTTGACTGTGGTTTTCCTAAACAAATGTGAATTAGCGTTTCTCCTCAAACAAAGCACAGAGCAATCCTTAGCATTTCAACCTTCATATGCTCCGCCTACCTGTCGGGATAGGCTCCTGGCCAGACTGATTTTCGAAGTGACATTTCAGATGAGTGGAATGTAGCAAATCATCCCAGGCTAATTGTGGATCACTAGTTTGTTGTATTGTGTCAACATACAAACATGCAAAATGAGTGCTTGCACTGTACTGTAGCCTAAACGGTACATTGAACTTCCAAATTGCACAAAGGTTCCAGCCCCTGGAACATTCAGTAACTTGTAAATGTCAGGGGCAGACTTCTTGACAGGACTTACAATATATACCAGGGGCGGATTGGCCATCTGGAGTACAGGGAGTTTTCCCGGTGGCCTGCGCCACCTAGTGGCCTGGACAGTTGTTGTTGTTTTTTTTTTTCTTCTTTTTTTTTTCTTTTTTCTTTTCTTTTTTTTTTTTTTTTTGAAAAGTCCAGGGCAGGCCAGGGCACCAGGCCCAGGCCAGGCAAACTAATGTTTCTATCCTTCAAAAAAGAAAAGGTGTCCTACACCAGAGCCTTCAAGTAGGAGAGTTGCCATATTCCCGTTCACTCCTGTGCGCCAGGGCGCTGGCGCTGCTGGAGGCAGTGTTGCCAACTGCCAAGATCCAAGATCCAAATGAAACCACTTCCAAAATGCACTAGAATGTGCTAGATGCTCACCTGGAACATACAGATCAAAATGACCATTAATCTTCTACATTCTCTGGTTGTGTAGACTAAGTTGGGCTAATTCACATGATGAATATTTTAACTCTTGAGGGTGTAAAAATGAAACCAAATGGACCCGCAACGGTCCATTTGGTTTCATTTTTACGCTCTCAAAAAGTTACATCTGGTTAACCAGCTGCCCCACCAGGGTGGCCTGGCAAAGGCAAAATTGTCCCGGTGGGAAAATATGTGCCAATCCGCCCCTGCCCATATGACCAATCAGTTCGCTGTCCTGAGAGTGTGTGATGGGAACACTTTCTCCATTTTTTTCCTCTCTCTCTCTCTCTCTCTCTCTCTCTCTCTCTCTCTCTCTGTCTCTCTCTCTCTGTCTCTGTCTCTGGCTCCCTCCCTCAGTCTCAGCCAGGGGCGGATCTAAGCATGGGCAGCATTTCATCATTGAAAACGGAAAACTCTCTGATTCAGACCTTTAGCTTTATGCATGCTGTGTGTCTGTTGCAACTTCAAGAACAACTGATGTTATTATTGATGCTTAATTGCGTGATACAAGTCCTGTAACTGAAAATGGTATGGGTGCGACTTCATCGCCTGTGGCGCGAAGCGACTCGGGCGATGAAGGCGCACCCACAAAAAATTGGACATGTTACATCCGCCCCTGGTCTCAGCAGAGGAGCTTTTTCCATCAGAACATCTCTAACGCTGCATTACCCAAAGTTATTTTCACACAACTTTTTTGTCTCTCAATAATCCCAGGCCCGATGTAAAATTTCCCAAATGGGGGGGCAGGCGAAAATGGCATTGGTTCGGATTAGGGTTGGGCTTCGTGCCACTTTTATTAAGCAAATAAGCATCAATAACATCAGTTGTTGAAGTTGCAACAGACACACAGCATGCATAAAGCTAAAGGTCTGACTGAGAGTTTTCTGTTTTGAATGATGATATGGTGTTGGTTTGTAGGGTAGTGTTTGGTGGGGCAGTCAGGGCATTTAGGGGGGCATTGCCCATGCCTAGATCTGGCCCTGAATAATCCATGTCTTCATTCATTTATTGAAAAATACCTAGACTAAATGAGAATGATAGATTTCACCTGCTCTGCTACCCTACCAGTGCAGTCAGATCTTTAGGACAGAATGTGTATGTGCCAGGGGCGGATGCAACCTTTCCCAATTGGGGGGAATGAGAAAATGGTGAAGCCGCACCCATACAATTTTCGGTTACAGGACTTATATTAGGCAAGTAAAACATCAATAATAACATCAGCTGTTGTTGTAGTTGCAACAGACACGCAGTATGCATAAAGCTAAAGGCCTGACTCAGAGAGCTTTCTGTTTTCAATGATGAAAAGCTGTTGGTTTAGCGGTACAATTGTAGTTAGTTAGTAGCAGCAGTAATGTTTCAAATAATTTTAATTATAAGCACTTTAATTTGAAATTTATTTGAAATTTGGGTTGTTTTGCATGCCATCATGTTTGGTGGGGCAGTCTGGGCATTTAGGGGGGGGCATTGCCCCCCCCCCCATCCCATACCTATGCCTAGATCCGCCCCTGGTATGTGCATTCATACAGTAAGTAGTTCTGATATGGATGGTTGAAAGAGCCCATGAATGAACATATACTGTATAGAGAACATATCTAGATTACATTATACCATGACATTTTTATTATCAATCTGTGCTTAGTGCAATACCACAGTCCTGGCGGGCAGAAACCGATGGGTGAAATGACCTTTATATTATAATTGACATACTCTAGTGCCAGTGATTGTGTGCATGAGTGCATTAGCCTCTGTTTTTAGTCAGCTCTATTCAGATACTCGATGTTCTGTTGAGTGCACTTTCTTGTGTTATTATTTTCAGCAATGGCAGGCTCATTATTTTACGGTTGTTATATATTGTTGAGCTGGTCATTTTAAAAGCAGCTCTCAAGTAAAAAAAAAAAAAAAAAAAAAAAAACGTGGCGGACACCCTGATGAGGTAATTAAGCTTCTATTGTACATCCTGGCCCAGTGGTTAACACACCATCTGGTAGCACAGGACACCAAATGTCCATAAGTTAACTACTTAATCATCTATTCCCTGTGCTATGAAAACACATTTTTTTATGTAATTGCGGAGGTCATCCTGGTCAAAGAAATTTGATATATTGGATGCCAGAGCACAGAGAGTGAAAGTTGACCACCGAAAACTACAGTATGATGTCATGCCGTAGTGTTAAGTGATTCACTGCTCACACAAACCCATGACTCTTGTTTTTACTAATAACACCGTTTCGGTGCTTACTTAAAATTGGCGTATGAGTAGGCCTTGAATCAGGTGTAGGCTGGCTAAGGAAGTAGAGCTAAGAGGTTGTCCAATGATCTGTGTGTCGGTGGTTAGAATCCCGGCTCCTCCTGTCTACATATCGAAGTGTCCTTGGGCAAGACACTGAACCCCAAAATGCTCCCAATTGAACGGTGCTGGTTGTGCCTTGCACGGCTTCTGCCGCAATCGATTTATGATGTATGTGAATAGATGATTGTAAGGCACTATGTACAGTGCCTTGGATAACGACTTTATTTGCTGTAAAGGCACCAATTACCATCAGAAAGGCACTGGGACTAAGGAAGGGTTATGCCAGACATTTAGAGACCTCTGCCTACTGATATGTCTGAATGCAAGGAAGGCATATAGCCAGGGGCGGATCTAGGCATGGGGGGGGGGGGGGGGGGGGGCAGTGCCCTCCTAAATACCCAGTCTGCCCCCCCAAACACAATGCCATGCAAAACAACCCAAGATATTCAAATTAAAGTGCTTATATTTAAAATGATTTGAAACACTACTACTGCTACTAACTACAGTTGTGCACCACTAAACCAACAGCATTTCATCATTGAAAACAGAAAACTCTCTTGAGTCAACCTTTAGCTTTATGCATGCTGCGTGTCTGTTGTAACTTCAACAACAACTGATGTTATTATTGAGGCTTTACTTGACTAATAAAAGTCCTGTAACCGAAAATGGTATGGGTGCGGCTTCATCACCCGTGGTGCAAAGCGACACCGGCGATGAAGCCGCACCCATACCATTTTCTCTTTCCCCTCCAACAAGTTCTCTTGCCCCCCAAATGGGACTTGTTACATCCGCCCCTGCATATAGCCTACCCTTGTATACTGTATCTAAATGAAAGGAAGCGACTAGAACAGTAACGGAAATGGTGCATGGTTGGCACTGCACTGAAAACCAAGCACACCACTGTTCCAATACAAAAAGATCACCCTCAAGACTTTGGATCTTACCTACCATAAACCTTCTTTTAACAACTCTCAGAATGTTTCTAGTACCTAGTTTTAGCAATGATTGCTGTTTACTTATCACCAACTCTAGTTTGAAGTGTTTTGTGACTGGCTTTTAGTCTAGAAAGACACAAAGTACAAATTGTATTTCAGAACCTATAAAATTGATGCTTTCTATTTCCTATTTCGCCCTATTTCACATCTATGGGGTCCTCTTGCCGGGTCTTGCATGCACATGGTGATGTTATTGTGACAGAAGGGAATTGGTTTTATATGAAGTCAGTCACCTCTCGCAAAACACTATTAATCTTCCTATTTCTCTCAATCTCCTCTCAGATTATTGCTCATAATGTCCTTGGCCATCTCATTAAGTATCATTTGGGATCACTGATGTGAGAATGTAGACTTCCCCTAATACGTTGTTTTGGAAGATTAGATGTGTTCTTATTCTCTGTATAGAAAAACAGCACCGATGGCAGTAATGTGACACTACTGGCGGTGTTATTAAAATGACATCAACCCAAATGTTGGGCTGCAGCGCTCTCATTCATCTCAATGGGTTTCAGTGGCCACTGTGTGTTCCACTGACGCACGATGTGAAGCTAACCACATTACAGTGTAATTAGTTTAATTACACATAACCTCTCAGCAGGATGATGAATTGACTTTGTACGGACGGAGTGACAGCGAATGCCGAGGAGCTTGTCATTTTAGTTATGTCAAACGAAATTAACGTGTGTACGTGGGATCTTCTGGCGTGTTTGGGTGGCCACACATCCGGGGGAGACGGTAGTGCTCGAAGAATTCCTTTTTTCACCAATGGTTTCTTAACTCTCTAACAGATTTTTCACACATTTTGGCGTGATTGTTTATTATCTGCTCATCACGCAAAGACGTGTGTTGTACCTTTTATCTATAAGCATTAACTTGCTGGCCACGTATTTTAGGTGTTGATGTGACTGCAAAACCCAGAAAACACCTCGCACACTTTACAACTATAATTGATAAATGATAAACGATATAACTTTAAAGGCATTCATTTCTGAATGAGCCCTGGAAACAGTGAAATGTGTCAAATGTATTAAAAAAAAAAAAAAAAAAAAATGAAACTGAAACACATCATCAACTCATCTTATTTTTCCCTTAAAATAGACACCTCAACCTGTCTTTGAATCTCATTCATTTGCACAAATTCACAACAGAGGATTTTCTATAAATGATTTAGTTACTATTGGAACCTAATGGAAGCAAGCCTAGCTTTTATGCTAATCTGTCAAAGCGTTAAGTCTGCTATTCTGTCTTGTCTCTCCTGACCTTCTCTGCCCTCAAACTGCATCTCAAACTCCTTTAAACCCTCGTCTCTTTTTTCTTTCATCCCCCTCCCCTCTTTCTCCAACCCCCTTTCCATCCGAACAGAGATCTGCCTGCTGACCAAAGGCCGCCGAACGGCCAGCGTTCGGGCCGACACCTACTGCCGCCTCTTCTCCCTTTCCGTGGACCACTTCAACGAGGTGCTGGAGGAGTACCCCATGATGCGACGGGCCTTTGAGACCGTCGCCATAGACAGACTGGACCGCATCGGTAAGTCCCCGCGCACCACATCTAAACCCCCACCTTCGTCCGGGTTTGCGGATCTTTTTTGCCTGTCATTGTAGCCTTGTCGTGTGTCTCGTCTCCCATACGTGTTTGCCTCCTTCTTTTTTTCCCCACCACAGCACCGTGTCTTCTTGTCATCTTGTGCTGCATGATATGTACTGTATGCTCTATACTCATTCCAAATTTCTCCTCTTTGTTTGTCTCAAGTAACGTTTTTATTATTTTTGTTTTAAAGACTCCTTTTGTAATAAGCACTGATCATTTGAAAAAAGTGGCAAAGTAGCATTTTGTGGATGGATTAACTGGAAGGCAGTGCATGTCACAGTCGCTGTCCGGGAGGGAGCCAGGTTGTCCCTTCATTGGTTTGGTTGTTGACCCCAACCCCAACCCCTACCCTCCCCAACCCCTCCGACTGGAACCCCACAGCGAGTGGACGGAAGCTAACCTCACATGCATGTGCCTCCGACCCCTCCTTCCACTCATCCGCACACCTGGGTATGAGCAGCACACCCCAACTCCAACCCCAACTCCAACCACAGATTATAATGGGCGGCCGTGATTAGAGTACTACAATGAGAGAGTAGCGACACTCCCGTTGACTCCCAATGCTACGGTTGAACGGAGACGGCTATTGGCTGAAAAGCGCATGTTTGGAACTAACATAACTAACATGGTTCCAAACAAACCACTCTTCTCGCCCATCCACTTGCATTGACAGCATGACTCCAGTGCAGGCGCAAAGCGCGAGACGCAAGATCAAAGCGTGTCGCCACTCTGTTTTTACAGTACTCTAGCCGTGATGAGCCCGGTGACACGGTGACATTGACATCACCCGTCCCGCCTCATTAGACAAGGCTTCACACAGAATTGGTGCTGTGTCTCTTCCTCCCGAACGGTCATTTTGAAAAAAAAAAAAAAAAAAGATAATTAACAATAATCCTTCCAGTTTCGTTTTTTCAATGTGTGATAGAGGAACGCTCTTTGTGGTACTTGGCCATGATTGATTGTGCTTTAATTCGTTTGGTTGGGTACATATACTACTGTTCACAAAGGGGCACATGTAGGCCTATGTATATAGGTACAACCAGGGCAAAACGATTAGTCTTAGCCTACATCTGGCGAATTTTGTTGTAAACATTTACATTTATCTGTAGCATTGCATGCTTTATTATGCATTTCTAGCCTATACATTATGGGCCCTATTTTTCCCCCTGCTTTTAAAACTATTTTCAAAAACATTAATGAATATGAGTTAATGAGTTCAAGTAGCTAATCTGCAAGTTCACAAGAGGCGGCGGTGGCTCAGGGGTAGAGTGGCTGCCGCTGGATGGTAACCACAAGGTTGCCGGTTCGAACCCGGGCTCCCCCAGAGTTGGTGTTTCACGTGCCCCTGAGCAAGAGAGTCCTAATTGCTCTGGATGTGCTGGTTGGTACCTTGCATGGTTTCCACTGACACTGGTGTGTGTGACACTGGGTGAATGGAATCCACAATCTATGTAAAGCGCCTTGGATAAAGGCGCTATATAAATGCACCATTTACAACGATGTAGATCAGCTAGTTGAACAATTACAGTATAAAATGTTTTTCGAAATCATACTAAAAAAAGAAGAAACAAAAAGGGCAAAGAAGTTCGGAGATAAGGGGTGATGCCAAAAATAGGGCCTTATCGTTGTAACACTCTGTATATTAATTTGGGATAAATAATGGATTTCAGTCGCACCCGAAAAGGAACATTGTATGTAAAACATTTCAGATTCTGCTAAGCTGCATTTGAAGCTCATATTCATGAATAAATTGGGCTGTATTGAATATAAAGTGAGTTGTATAATGCAGCCGGGTAGCTCTTCTTAAGTTCAAAAAAAATCTACTGTATGAATTCAGTCTTATCTAGACCCAGCAGGGCAGAGCCTTAGTTTTCAAATGGGGTCTATTTTTGATCATGTCATACTGTAGCATCAGCTGCATAATTTAAAGCTTTTCAACGTTGAAAGCAAAAGGTTCGCCTCATTCTTCTCAACTTAAAAGAGGCAATTAAAATAATTCATCATTATTCTTTGTCATTTTTTTATTGATTCATACAGTTAGTTCTTACTCTCATGCTTTGCTTTTTTAATATTATTTGCAACTTTTTTTTAATAAAAAAAAACAAGGTTCAAGTTTTAGATTACTATTAGAGAAAGTAAAAGATGGCCGTTGTTTTAAATTCCTTGCTTTCTTTAGTTTTAAAGATTTTAGCTATGGGAGGGGGCATTCAAACATGGTCCTAAATACATATTTGTTTATAAATTTTTAAATTTTATCTACCGCAATCCTAATATACCCCAGGAAATTACATCTGCAGCCACAAATGTTCTGCTGAGTGTGACAAACTGCCATATTGAGTCTCTGAGTTAGTCTCTGTTTAGGACTACCGGTATGTTTGAATGCCCACTCCCATAGCTAAAATCCCTAAAACTATAGAAAGCAAGGAATGTAAAGCGATTAAGACCCATCTTTTACTTTCTCTAATAACCTAAAACATGAACCTTGGTTGAAAAAAAAAGTCTTCGTTTAATCCCTATACTTCATCATACAACGAATAGCAAAAATAGCAAATCTACTAAATCGCAACACATTGTGACATGCAGATATGTTGCTATTTTTTAGAAAATGTTGAAATGTTAATTTTTGTTTTCACCTACACTAGAATAATGATACCACCACCTAAATAGGGATGCTACGTTCAAATGGGTTAAAAAGGTGTGTTAAAGCAATATGGATACTGATAGAGATTTGGGCTGTGTGCTGTAGTTACTTTAGCATTATGTAACTCCAAGGCTTGGAGAGTTATGACTAGAAATTATTCTCCTCTTTGACTTACTTTCAGTGCAACCGGAGACAGCTGTCAAAGTCAGTCTTTCAACACATAAACAATTGCAAAAAAGCCCATTCTACCAAATATAATAACTAATCACAAAACCCAGTTCTGCATTCCTTTATTTTATACATTTTTATACATGTTTTATTTATTTTTTGTCCATTTTACAAGTTGAAGATCCAGATTCTTCCCAATAAAAATACAGCGAGACCAACAGGATAAAATGAGTGCAGAACCGTGTTTTATAATACTATAGGTACAGTATATATTGGCAGAATGAGTTTTGTTTGTGTTCATTTATGTGATAATATTGTGACCCTGAGATCTGGTGGATCAATTATTTTTTTTAATATCTTGCCCATCTTTGAAGTTACATCATGACAAGGTGATTACATAACACAAACCTTTACCAAAGTGTCCTATTGCTTTAAATTCTAATGACAATATTTCACAAATTTCAGTGATTATGCCTGCAGCCTGTATTTTCTGTTAGATGTACAGTTTCACACCATGTTATGGGTTTGTTTCTGTTATTTTGCCTTATACAGGCATGTTGATATTGAATTGCTTTTCCATTCTTAGTATTGACTCAACATTGAAATACTATTGTGACAAGCAAGTCAGCATCAATTATGGTCTTAAGACCTTTTTAATTCTCCAGAGATCTGGTACAGTACTGTACAGTATGTCTCACTGTTGAGAAGAAGATAATCTTTTGTACACGCTTACCCTATAGAGCTGCGCAGTCTCACCCCTTTCATGACGTCGGCCGTGTTCCAGAAACGGAATACTCATTCATTTTCCTCATATACTTTTTAAAAATGGTTAACAAAAACGATTGCGCCGCAGACAAAGCCAACTCGGGTTGTGACAAACCATGACAACAAATCATGCAATATCTAATTAGCAAGAAGTAGATAACGGCAGGATACAACACTTTTGTTTTGTTTTTCATCTTAGAAATTATTTGATTGTCCCAAAAGATTGTGTCAGTCATCTTGATTTGTCACGACCCGAGTTGTCCACGGTGTAGTCTTTATATGAATCATTTTCAAAAATTATATGAGAAAAAAAATGAATGAGGAATCCGTTTCTGGAGCAGGGGCGCCGTCACAAGGGGGCGGGACTGCGCAGCACTACTGGCCTGAATATAAAACCATGTTTTTCTTTGTTTTATTTCCCAATGGGAACATCGTAAAAAATGGGGTTGTATTATATTCAGGGGCTATACTATTTGACATTCAATGTTCTTTTTCCACAAATGAGTCTTGAAAATTGGGGCTCGTCTTATAACAGAAGTATTTGGGACAATGCAGTAATTCTTGGTGTAAATTGTTATGTAGTATAAACCTTTTAAATTGTGCCCTGCAAAACACGTGCCCTTTGACCAAAGCGGTATTAATCTACATTTGCCCTTTTCATGTAGGAGCTATAGGTATGTTGGCTTTTTACATGCCAACAATGTCATTCAACACTGACACGATAAGAGCGGCCCTTTGAATAACACTTCCCCTTAATCCAGAAGTGTTTATTGATTGGGGCTAATCTTAAAGGGGGTTTTGTCTCATACAAGGGAAAATACAATGTCATGATCCGTGCTGGTTGTATCGTTTATTGATATGAACTGCATTTGGTTAAGTGCTTGTCTCGTTCCTAAAAAAAAAAAAAAGAAAGAAAGAAGAGAAAGAAGTGACATGCATTGACGCCGACGATAATTATGTTTACGTTTTCTATCTATCTAAAAATTATTTAACCAGGAGTCCGTCTTGAGACGAGCTCATCTCGTTTTCAAGAGTGTCCTGGCCGACGAGTAGGCACCAGGTAAACACTTCATTCCAATTATATTCGCACAAAGGAAAAATGACCTAGAGGCATGCTAAAGTGGAAGCACTTTCAAATTCATTTGTCCAAGAGCTTGGCCTACAAGGTTATATGAACAGCTGAATTCCTCCCTCAGTGATACATAAATCAACTTACCTACTGTACACTAGCATTGATGGATTAATGAACATATCAATTTAAACAGTGAAAGTGAAACAGAAGAAGCAATCAAGGAAAGTATCTGATCCAATACTAAATGCCATAATGACCTTGACTGACTTTGGCTAAGGATTATGAAGTTTTGTGAGAGTAAACATAGTTTTTCTCTGTTGATATCTATTTCAACTATTTTATTTTAACTGTGTTCACATTATAGTAGAACATTTTGATTGAAGACTCCAGATATTTACGAATGCTTGTTTTTTTTTTTTTTGTTATTTTGTTTCATGCAAGAAATTCCATTTCACTTTCCAGTTTTTCATGTTTTCATCTGTGCAAAGAAGAAAAAAGAAAACAGATTATGCTGAACTGTGTTACATGTGATTTGACCACTGACTGGATTTACAAGAGAAAAACACAAAAATGTATTAAAAAAAGGTCCTCATTAAGAGAGTCCCAACAGAAGCAAGCTTTAAGCAGCTTTATTTTTAGAGACTGCACTGACGTCACGTCGACCACCTGGTGAGGTGCGAGTGTTGCCTGTACCCGCCATTACACAATACACTGTATCCATTCACACTGGTGGAAAGGACATAAGTACTTTTACTTAAGCACTGTACTTTTTTAGGGTTTTTTGTACTTTACTTGAGTATTTTTCAATTTTCAGTGCTTTTATTTGTACTACTAGTCAACTTGCCAGCCCATAGAGCCCCATTGTGAACCCAGGGATGTTAGCATTGTTGGGTAGGGCTCCCCTTCATGTAGAAATCCCCAGATGCTAGCTTCCATAGGTTGAGCAATTTTCATAATTGGTTTAATATGTTAACGTACCATTAATAACCTATACAAGGCAAAAATTCATCATGCTTTATGTGACTTGTGATATGTCTAACAATGGGATTTTCATGGTGCTGAATGCATTACAAGCATTATGCACTTGGCTGTTTTAGCCCAACAATTGTTTTTGCGCAAAATTAATGAATTCAGCATCATGGAAATGTTTAATTTTTTGCCTTCTATAGGTTAATGGTATGTTGACATATTATGCCAAGTATGAAAATTGCCCTACGGTTTCTACATGCTGGGGACCCCCGACTCAACATTTTTAACACAAAACATTGGTGTACTTAAAACCCTGCAGGGTAAATTATGACATACATTAACCACTTCAACCCATTTCATCCAATAGGTTTCACTGCCAATAACAATATGGTAGTTCTATACACAGTGTGTATTGCAATTAAACATGGAGGAAAGCCTGGTCTGTGCTCCAAAATCGCTGGGTGAACCGGTCTGGAGCGGATGGTAATTTACATCATGTTGTGGTCAGATTAGCAGGAAACCACAAGGCTCCACCATTAGCTCCAGACCAAGTCCAGACCAGGGGCGGATTGGCCATCTGGAGTACTGGGAGTTTTCCCGGTGGCCTGCGCCACCTAGTGGCCTGGACAAGATCCAAAATACACTAGTGGCACTTCAAAAATGCACTAGAATGTGCCAGATGCGCGTCTGGAACATACAGATCAAAATGACCATTAATCTTCTACTTTCTCTAGTTGTGTAGAATTTGGGCTAATTCACATGATGAATATTTTAACTCTTGAGGGTGTATCATTTTTACGCTCTCAAAGAGTTACATCTGGTTAACCAGCTGCCCCCCAGGGTGGTCTGGCAAAGGCAAAATTGTCCCGGTAGGAAAGCATGTGCCAATCCGTCCCTGGTCCAGACCGATTCATACACCCAAATGGGAATGCTGCCAAGTCTAGAACGGATTGTCTCAGAGCCTCAATGAAAAACACATTGAAGAAAAACAAAATTGCAAATATCATTTTCAAAAGATTATATACACATTTTTGACTTGTGAAATGAGACGCTTTAACTGTGCCGATACTTAGTTTGAGTACATTTTTAATGAGACTGCTACTTGTAATGGAGCCCAGCAATCTCTACAGTACATGCCAGTATTGATACATTTAAGTAAATGTACTTTTATCCCACCACTGTCCATGCATTATCACATTGCAGCCAAGACTCATCTGCATAGTGTACACACACACACGCATGCCACACACCGATGCACCTGTGTATGCGCACACATACTGTAAAGTGTAAAGGCACGTGCACAGTGTGTGCCATGAGCAGCGGGAGCGTTTTCTATGAATACCATGTTTTTAATGATTTCTAAGAGAAATACTGCTAGAATAATGGTTTATGATGTGCTTATGACATTGTATAACTGTAGTTATATGAGCATTCATAATGCTTTATAACAATCATAACACACACAAACATTTCATTATAAGGTCAATGACACTTCTCCACTGCTGGACACGCATGTAGTGTATTATAATTCTCATAATTTGATACTTTATAAAATATGCATTATAATCATTGTTATAATGCATTATGGTGTGATTCACTAGAAGCGGTCATTGGGTGCGTTAAGTAAAATAAATAATGTCATTGTTGGAGATGGTGTAAGCAAATATGTTTTTTTTTTTGTTTTCTCGTGTTGGTCTTTCATTTTTATTTAGATTACACAATGACCAATTATAGTGACATAATACCAGGGATGTTTAAATGCATTATTATAATGTATGACAGCTATGTAATAAATCATAGCAGAATTATAATACACCATGATCCTGGCCAAAAGGAAAAGTCTTAGTCCAGCAATTGAACGGCTCATCATTGACTTTATAAGTATGCTAAGATTACTGTGGTAAAGCAGTAATAGCAGTAATACAGAGTGTGGTGAGAGCAATAGCATTTTTGATGGTAGTAGTAGTAAGTATGTCATCCAATGTGCATATACTGATGGTGCATTTCATTAGTTATGATCTGAATCACAATTGTATACAAGCTAGTTTGATCCAAGGCTTCATGTAACATTGTAGTAAAGCAACGTAAAGATTTGTCCTTTGCCCCGTTCACAGGTACCAGTATATACAGGTATACTGTATGGATTATATAGGAATATGAAACATATTCATTTTACAGTAGCTTAGCTTAAGGCGCAGGCCTACATACACATATCGACACACATTCACGCACACACACAAACACAATTTCCATTTTTATTTAATTTGAACTGTATATTTTCGGTTATTATTTCAAGGTCTTTCCTATGAGTTTGTTCATTTTCTTTCCTTTTAATTTGTGTTC
The DNA here is from genome assembly GCA_039105355.1 of Benthosema pterotum. Classification (NCBI taxonomy): domain Eukaryota; kingdom Metazoa; phylum Chordata; class Actinopteri; order Myctophiformes; family Myctophidae; genus Benthosema; species Benthosema pterotum. The sequence continues at coordinate 34,272,260 of CM076985.1, forward strand.
ATGTAAAATTATATAAAACTTCACATAATGTAAAAAAAATATTATTAATAGAGCTTTTGAATTCTATTCAGCTGTTTGATACCAGAGATGATTAATCAACATTTTATTATATGAATAATTAAATTACAGTAAGACTCATAAGACTACATAATTACTGTGGCTTGATTGGATTTTTTATAATTGTAGTTGCTAATTAACTTGCCAGTTTATCTCAAAGTATTCAGATACTGTATTGTAGCTGCAACACTGCAAATATTGATATATTTGTTTATATTCTGTACAACGTAAAAAGGGCACTCGTCTTAGTCAATTTGCTTTGGAAGCATATTTTTGCAAATGTTTGTAAAAAATAAATAAATAACATGATTATGTCCTTCCCATCAACAGAATTTAACCCTGTCACCTTTAAAAATGCCATCACTGAATACTTGTTGTAAGTTGTAAACAATAGTCTAGCATCCTGGTGGTAGTAGAATTAGTTATTTAGTCACCCAACCTACAGTAGAAGCTTGAGTTTGTTGCTATGAGGCAGACGATGACTCTGTGCCTCCTTGTCTCGTTCCTTATCACCCCCTTAGGCCATAATAAAATAACATTTCTTTAGATGGAAGTTTGTTCTAAATAACTGCTGTCTACCCTTGAAAGGAAAACACCTGATCATCATCATACACAATGTAGAAGTAGTAATATGGAATTAATCACAATTCAAACTGCAGGTTTTAGTTTAGTTTACTGAGGGGCTAATAAGGGGCTATTCATTTGGGTTGAAACTTGCCCAAATATATAGTTTAGAGAACTGCTGACAGCAAAGTCATATACTGACACCCAGCCATACACAATGCCTGAAATCCCCACTGGAATCCACATGCTGCTATTAGAAGCTATATATCTTATCTCGCATTATAAAAAAGTCCATTATCTCAATTCTCCTGTGACCTCTTAATTGATTGAGAGGTGTCTCAAGTTTATTTATGGAGGGCATTTCTTTTTGGCTGTTGACCTTTTCATGTGGAACAGCAATCTTCTCTGTTGTAAGCATGACAGAGTGGGGTTTTAGTGAGCTGAAGGCTCCGGCACGGACCATTAATCACTAAGCCTTGAGAACCTAGGGTGCTGTTACTGTTAATAGTGTCACGCTGATGTCAGGTGAAAACCTTGTATGTACAAAAGCCATCCCTTTTATTATTATTATTATTCTATTAAAACCATTTTTAAAATAGGTGACTAGCAGTCAGTAATATTCACGGGATAGTATTAATAATAGTCTGTGACTACTTAATGTCGGTATGGTATCATGATAGAACATAGTTTGTTGTTTTGTGAAGTGATTATGAATAGTGCTATCCCTGTGATGTGTCTTAGGTCCTATAGTCCTATACAGCAACTGTCCTATAGTTAAACAAATCTCTGTATTTATTTTCTGCACACATGTGCGCGCGCACACAGACGGACACACACATGCACACACACGCATGCAAGCGAAACACACTGATATATAGTTTTTATACTGTATATTGTCTCATAATGACATTACATCGATCCCTGGCCGATCTGTGCTCTCATGTCACACTAAGTCCACATTAGTGATGTGTGTTAACAAACCTCTCACTCTTCCTCAGACGTCATACTTGTTATCATCATAATCACTGTCATTCAATGTTCTTTATATTGTCTATCACCACCCCTTGCTTGGCTTAACGATGCAATTTGCGGAATTGCAGAAACACTCAAATCAATGTGAGAATCTTTTGTCATGAATTGAGAGGCACCGGGGGATTGGAACTCCTCCGCACACAGGGCACAAATTATCTGAAATGCATTTAAAATCATCCTAGGGCCAGAGAGACATAATCCTTGCATGCTGAAATAGAGAACCTTTGTAGAGACACTATGATAATTGTATAGCTTATAGAGAGTAGAAACTGTGTTCAAACTACATAAAGCAAGTGTGCCGTTGTGCACCTTTTATAGAGAACTGCATCTTTATCGATGCTCTCTCCTGTTTAACGTGAGCGCCACCACGGCCACGCGCTAACTTCTGCCGATTTCACCCTCAAACAGGGAAGAAGAACTCGCTGCTGCTGCAGAAGTTTCAGAAGGACCTGAACGCCGGCGTGTTCAACACCCAGGAGAACGAGATCCTGAAGCAGATCATTCGTCAGGACAGGGAGATGGTGATGATGGTCGACCGCAAGCAGTCAGTCACCGGGATGAACTCAACACCGATGTCTGGAAACTCCATCATTAACTCACCAGCCCAGCCGCCCTTCTCAAGTTCCATAGGCAACAACCAGTTCCAACAGTCCTCTGTACCATTGACCTACAGTGCTTCGGCTATCGCCAACGCCACTAGCAACCGCATCCTGCCAGCCGCCGCCGCGGCCGCTGCGCAGGTCCTCTACCCTGCCTCCAGCGTCTCCCACAGCAACCTCAATTCCTCCGCCGGCACCAACCCGCAGACGCCGCTCCAACAGCAGCAGGGGGCCATCATGTCCCCGTGCTCCTTCACGGCCGCCATGTGCAGCCCACCGGTGCAGACCCCTCTGGCTGGCCGGAGTTTCCAGTACGGCTCGCCCACTGCCTCCCAGCTGTCGCTGATCCAGCAGCCCATGGCCCAGCAGCAACAACCCTCCCTCCCTCCCACGCAGCAGCAACAGTTGCAGCAGGCGCCCGTCGCCGCCGCGTCGACTTCAGCTGCGTCTTCGGCAGCACAGCAGCAGCAGCAGCAACAGTCACCTCAGCAGCAGCAGCAGCAGCAGCAGGTCCCCTCGCCTCAGAGGGGAGACGTCCACAAGAGCACACAGGCCCTCCAGTCGGGGAGCTTGAGTCGAGACGTGCGACACTTGTCGGCCTCCCAACCCTCCTTGCCACATGACACGTCCCTAGGGCCCAGAGTGCACCCGGCCTCGGGAGACTCTCTGGCCTCCATCGCGCCGCCGCCCCCCGGCGTGGCTGGAGCAGCGGTGGCGCCCCCCGCCGCGATCCAAGGAATGGGTCTGCAAGGTGCCGGTGTCCGCACCACGGTGCCCCAGCGGGTCAACTTATTCCGCCAGATGTCGTCGGGAGCGCTGCCCCCGGTGCGCTCCTCTGCGGCGGCGGCGGCGGCAGCGGCGGCCGCTGCGGCGGCATCGTCAACCACATCCCAGCACAGGGAATCCCCGGGATCTAGGAGAGATTCAGTCTTGAGCAGTACAGCAGAGACCGATCAAGACAAAATGCGCTTTGCGTCAAATTTATGATCCCCACATTTTATTTTTTCCGTTTTTTTTTTACTTATGTGTTTCGATTACTTTTTAAAAATGGAGATTCGACAAAAGAGAAATATGAGGAACTTCAGTATTTTTGTTTTTGCTCCGATTTTATTCTGAAAAAGATAACCTCATAGATTTCCTGTACAGACAGCCCTTGTATTATATTTTAGACACATTGTCTCCCTAAACTTAAGAATGTATATTAAACAAATATATATATAAATAAAATAAATATATATATATATACATATGTGTAAATCCAACTAGAATATTTGGCAATGGCGATTTAAGAGCTCTAGTATAAACATGAGTCTTCCTTTCTGAAAAATATAAAGAAACATATACATGTATGAAGGATTTTTTTTCTTCTTGTTCTTTTTTTTTTTTTAAATTCGTTTCCGTTTTTTGTTTTGTAACTGGAATGCATTGTGGATCCTGACAATGACTGAGTTTTTCTCGTGTTTTTTTTTTTTTTATCGACGAGAAGAGGAAGGATATCTTCTCCTATTCAGCAGCTTTAGGCACCACTGTGGAATAACTCAACACACAAAACAAATACTGTCAACAACAAAAAAAGAAAAAAAAGAAAGAAAGAAAGAAAAAAAAAAGCACACACTCACACAAAAATGAATCTGATCCAATAATTTCCGGAACCCAAACCTTTATTTCAGTCTCTCTACACACATACTGTACGTACACACACAGTAGCTAGGTGTTATGTTGCTCTCTCTCAGCAACAGCAATACATACTCCTGAGCCAACATCCTCACCGCGGCTCTGACATAGACCATGACAGTGTTATGGGTCCAAAGGGAATATAGAACAATTGAAATGCTGCTTTCTTTGATTCTTGTCAAGAAGGAACGAAGTGTGTCGCGAAAGATCGAGAGATGCGAGAGATGAGAGAGAGAGAGAGAGATGGATGGATGGATGGATGCTATTTTTTTCTACTCCTAATTTCAAATGGCAGAGATTGAAGTTATGTAACGTTGCTTAAAAAAAACTATGTGTACATTTATAATATTTATAAACTAAAGATTATCACCATTATGCAATAGACTGTGATATAAAGATTACCTATATGTGTGTTGTAAATAGTTTTGTAGATCTAGTATTTACAGATACTGTGTGGTGCATTCTCAATCATAACAAAATGTCTTACTTCTGTCAGGAACCTGGATATCATCTATTATGCGGAGTAAAAAAAAGTAAGAGTAAATAAGTGACAAAATGCATTACTTTCCATTAGAGATGAACAAACCTTAATGCAATGGCTAGCACTACTTGATAACGGAGATAGTGTATGCTTGGGCAGAGGATATTTAACCACATGAACCCATGCGTCCCTATTTTGGGCATGTCACGATGATGATAGAGGAACTTCGGTTGGGCTATCCTAGAACTCAGCTTAGAAGTGATCCCATGTGGGACCCCAGCCAGTCAGCCGCGAGGAATATTCTGGTGTAGTGTTTAAGCGGTTAAGAATCCCTCTCTTTATATTATTTGTCCTAGACTACCTTTTAATTTCACATCAAGTGGAGATGAAATTATATTTACCTAAAATGTATGAATTGGTTTAAAAGTTATCTTATCGAATCCCTTCCAATGCCTCTCTTCCTAGAGCTGTTGTGTTAATGTGAGTTAGAGCAGGCAGATAATAGCTGGTCAGAGAGAGGCCATAATATGGTAATCAGAAGGTCACAAGCTTGACCCTCGGCTTACCTGTCTATATGTGTCCGAGGCTGGTACTTTGAGAATGAATCAACTAGGCCTGAGTCAATTTTCTCTTTTCTTTACGGATTATTAAAGTAGGCTACAGAATGTAAGCTTTCATTTGATGCACCATTCAATGAAATTGGAACAGATTTGAATGAGTTATATGCATTTTAAAGTGGTTATGGCAAAAATACTCATAGGTGAGGAAAAAGCCCTGTGAATTACTGAACCACGACAGTTTGACACATGGGGCTGGTCTGAGGTAGAAGTGACAAAAGTGTCCCTGCATGTTTGTGTCATCCAATGGGTGAATGCACTAAAGCAGTGGTTTTCAACCAGCTAAATGATGGAACGTTGATTAACCAGGTGTAACTCTTTGAAAGCATAAAAATGAAACCAAATGGGCCCTTGCGGGTCCATTTGGTTTCATTTTACACTCTCGAGTTATAATATTCATCAGGTGAATTAGACCAAGTCTACACAACTAGAGAATGTAGAAGATTAATGGTCACTTTGATCTGTATGATTGACTGTTTTTTTTCCCCAAATCCAGCTTGGAATTGTGGACAAAAGCAAAATAAATCTTTACTTTTGCGTCTGTTGGGCTAAAAATGTCATCAAATGGTGGTCCTTGGCTCAATAAATAGTGGACCCTGGTATCAAAAAGGTTGAAAACCACTGCATTATGGGATGACACAATACTCACACATTACTGAGCATGCTGGTGAAAAGGGTAAAAAAAAATCATTGTCAATTACAATGAATTAGGCTACACAATGTGTTTATCATACACATATTTGACATCACAGTAAAGATTTATGCTCCCATCTCGTTTGCTTCTCGGGTTATTACAGACAGTATTGCGGCCTGCCACAAGTACACTTTAGTTTACTGTTGAAGTCAGGAATCCAGTAACTCAAGCGTGTAGGGCCCATTTCTAGGGCCCATTTCAAGTGTGTAGGGCCCATTTCTACCAAATAATGATTGTGAACCTCTGACATAGAAGGGGGGAAAAAGATATGCTGGTTTGCATTAAGGTTTCAGTCTCACTTCGTAATTCCATCATTTGGGCTTAGATACTCTAAACTGACCCGGACTTGATTTTGAAGCAGGGGCACACGGTCCACCTGAAATATTTTGACTCTAGCAGTACCATAGGGAACGACACTACCATATTTATGTTGAAAATGTCAATCAAACCAATCAATTTTTCAACATAAGAACTACAGTGAGTGGCATTTACACAATAATTATAACCACAATTGCCAAAATGTTTGATGATGCCTCAGTCAAAAACAAAGTCAATACGAGTATAAGCACATAATTGTAAACGTGCTGGAGGTTTGTTTTTCTTTTTAAACAAGTCTCATGGTCGCGCTGTATAGTATCCCCCCCCCTAATGCCCCTTGATAATTATTAGAGTCACAATCTTTCTGCTGATTTATACTTGGTTGCATGCCGATGTCTTGCACCGGAAATGGACAATATTAAAAGCTCACTACATGTTGCAACACGCACGTGGTGAGCTTGTAGGGGGACAGACAACATGCACAACTAAGTATAAAATGACCCTTTTAGTTGCACCTAACGTCCCATCGGTTCACAGTGTCTAAGCCCTTGGGGGATACAGTTTTAAAAGAATACAGGTCTTCATCAATACAGATTGTGTCAATATTGTACCAACAGAGTCAAAACCACCAATGTCATGAAAGCATGCACTGTCACAAATACTTAAAGATACTGTCTCAAAAATGTTGACGTTAAATGTCTTGTGAAGATTACGTTTTGTTCATTGTCTGTCTGCCTAGACGTTATTTGTGTGTAAACGGAAGCATTGGAAATTTTTCACATGGACATTCTTAAGTATTTGTGCCTAAACTATAGCCATGTTCTATCCTCCGTTATGAGTGTGAGCCGGTGCACTGGCATTCCTGCGCACAGTCATTCATTAGTATATTCTGTGTGTTCTATTTTTCCTATATTTTTAGAGGAAGGTGTAAGCAATGATGATGGCCAAATGTCTCACTTTATCCAATTGGAAGATTTAAATATAATGTGAACTTCTAAAAACATTTTTCCCCTTAATATCCTCATTTAAGATAATATATTATATATATAATTTTTAATGAGGTAATGTACAGTATACAAAAAATGTACAATCTCTAGATCTGCAATAACATCACGCTCAATGAGACATTGTAGACAATTGGAGCACCTTTATACCTTTCTTTGTAGCTATAGCCACTGCTGTTTGGGTTGAATATTAATGTTAAATGATGAAACTGGCCAAAGCAAAACATTCTAGTTTTTATTTTCTTTTTGTTTTGAATTGCACTTTCTGATCTACTATAAAAGGTAATAGTGATTCTTTTTGACTATAGATATGGGAATAGGTCAGCATTGGAGAGGTACCGTATACCCTAGAATATAACGTTCTCCTTGATCCTATAGGTCCTGTATGCCGGCTTCCTTTTTGCACCGGACAAGTTCTTTTGCACTGGACAAGATGACGGAGGCAACGACACTCTATGGCAATAACATGCGCTGCGCATGGCCTCATACTCCTCGAAGAGTTGCGACATTGAGGGGTCAGAAACTGAGCGCTCCGAACATCCGCAGGAAATCCACTATCAGCTGCGACGTGCTTGCGGTTGGGTTTAGGGCTAGGCTTAGAGAAGGGTTTAGGCATGTTTGTGGCAAAACCCTAGCCCCCTCCAACCGTAACCCTAATCCTAAACCCACGACCCTCAACCACCTCACAGACCATCAGGTCTGTGAGGTTAGGTTGAGGGTCGAGGGTCGGTTTTGCGTCTTGTAAATTCGGAACAATGGCAGTTTGGAATTGTGGAATGGCACCGGGCCGGAGCATGTTATTGACGTAGAGTGTCGTTGCGGCCGTCATTTTCTCCAGTGCAAAAAAACTTGTCCAGTGCAGAACGTCAGCTGGTGTCCTGTATAGGTTCTAAAAACGAGGGAGCTATTCTATTACAACAAAGAGCGCTTAATCTTGAATATGCCATAGTGTATAGGAACTAGTACACGGATGAGATGGATTGCAGCACTGTTGGTTTGTGCTGTTTTTGATACTTGCCTTCGAGGGGAGAGCTTCCCAACTATGTGCTTTTATTTTCCACAATTTCAACCACGACTAGCATTCTGTAACGGGCATTATGGTAATAATGTACAACACGAACAATGAGCTTACAGATTAGCAGTACGTTGGAGACTCTCAACAAACCAGCACATAATATTTGTATATTTCTTTCTCTTTGTTGTCTTGTTTTGAGGAAAGAAAATAAAAAATGCAAAAAGTATGATATGAAGAGTGCCCGGAGAAGAACCAAATGTTTATTTTGGTTTGTGTGATGACCACAATAGTTGCAGGTTTCATATGTTTACTAATAACGCCTGATTTATGCTTCGTCGTACAATGGTGCCCAATGCCCAAAAAACGTGCAGCTCCACAAGCTCACACAAACCCATTGCATCGCAATGTTCTGTGCTTGAGGGTCTGCTATTTTTGGCCACATGATATACCATCGTACAACAAAGTATAAACCAGGCTGTATGATGTGTCTAGTGGAGATGGGACAGGCGCAGGGATGAGCTGCTTAGCTCCTAAAGCGTCCTTTATACTTTGCCATATGACTTTGTTGCTTGGCGAAAATAACAGATCTTCAACAGCAACAACAACGAAACAAAGCGACACGTCGTAAGACAAAGTGTAAATTAGGCACCCACTAACATGGTCATTGTCTTTGCTCATTCATGTAGTCCATGGCTTGGGGAAAAAAATAACTATCGAACTATCAGTTGGTTACTTGATACAGAAGAAAGAAAGATAAATGTAAACTTTCTACAACAATATGCAGACAAACAGTGTTTGTCAAAAAGTTATTTTATTTTGTTTTGTTTTGTTTTTTGTAAATAATAAACCTTTAAAATATAGAAAATAAATAACATATTGTCATTTAGCACTGGGTTTGTGTCCTTTTTTGGGTTTCTGGATGGATGTATGGATGGATGGACGGACCGACCGACCGACCGACCGAAAAAACATAAAGTCTAGTCTGTAATCATAATTTAGAAAAGTCCATCCATTCCTCCGTCTTTATGTCTGTCTCCTATTGTCATGTGATGATGGATTTGTGGTTGTGTATGACAAGGCACAGGGCAATAGGCGTTAGGAGTGGAGGTGTAACAAAACATGAATACATTGTTGACGACACCACACATGGACGGTATTGGTTCGTTCTGGCAATACGATACGATTCGATGATCTAAAATCGATACAGCAACTCTTTAGCAAGTAGAATAATTATGTGTGAAATGTGTATCCTGCTAGTTTCTTCTTAAAATTGCTTCATACAATGCGATTGTACTTATACTATTGGTAGCGATTCGATAACCGATTCGGCATCGATTCTTTACATTGCAAAAATTACAAAGTCAAACGATATGATATATTTTCTGTTTACATAATAATATACTTTGATTTCTTTGAATTAAGAACGATATTTTGATACATTTGCTACTACCCCTAGTTAGGAGTATAAAGGAATGTCATTACATGACAACCAGAGTAACAGGCGGAGTTATGAAATATATGTAATGTGGTGTAATATGTATTGTTATTCCTAGCAGGGGTTGACACTAAGGTCTCCGAGGCACTTGCCCATCGGGCAAGTGCAAGTCAGGTTCTACTTGCCCTCAGGTCATGGTCACTTGCCCCCCAAAAATATATTGTAAATTTTGCATTTAAGTTTACTTCCTACTTGGGTGCTTTAGACCAGGGGTTTTCAACAAGTGGTCCCTGAGAGGGTTCCAGGTGGTCCCCAGTTAAGTTGGTTAACCAGATGTAACTCTTGAGAACGTAAAAATGAAACCAAATGGACCCTTGCGGGTCCATTTGGTTTCATTTTCACACTCTCAAGAGTTAAAATTCATCATCTTAATTAGCCCAAGTCTACACAACTAGAGAATGTAGAAGATTAGGTCATTTTGATGTGTATGTTAATTTGCCTGTTTTGTTTCCCAAATCCAGCCTGGAATTGTGGATAGCTAGAAAGCAGGGAAAGACACAGAGGTCTTGCCCGATCGGGCAACCAGGTAGCAGTCTTCACTTGCCCCACCATTTTTTTTTTACTTGCCCCGGGCAAGCGGGCAAGTGTTAGTGTCAAGCCCTGCCTAGGATGGTAGAACCAACATGACATTCCAATGTTATAGAACATTGTGATGCTCATCATCATCATTCGACTGCCCTAGATATTTCATTGGTTTCTATTGCCAAGCGTCCTGGCTGCTTCCCTCAGAAAACATCTAGAGATGTGAGTGGTCTTGTTCCTCTGGATGGACAGGGTATTCCACACAGCAGAATATCCACCGCTCTTTTGCTCTGTGGCAGACATTGTCCAGTAAAACTTTCCACACAGGGTTATTATATCCTGGTGGAGACCTGCATGTGGCCCCGAGAGGCACTTTTTTATATATATTTTTTGTTCCTAATAAAGTTGTTTTTATTGTCTACAACAACAAGCCGAAGGCATGGCTGAAGAGTAGGCCGTGTGTGTGTGTGTGTGTGTGTGTGCGTGCGTGTGTGTGTGTGTGTGTGCGTGCGTGCGTGTGTGTGTGCGCGCGCGTCCCCGCCCATCTGTGTACAGCTATTCTCCGGCTCAGTTGATGCCAAACTGCCCACAAAAAGCTAATGCCAATGACAAACCTCTGTCCCCAATTTTTCAAAGTGGCCTGTTATAACTTATAATCCCACCATGGGGCTGATGTTTCCAAAACACATTTGTTTATTTTGCTCATTCATATACAGTATCTGTGCTGTACACACTATCCCTATAGGGCCTATGGTCAGGGGCGGATTGGCACATATTTTCCCACCGGGACAATTTTGCCTTTGCCAGGCCACCCTGGGGGGAGCAGCTGGTAACTAGATGTAACTCTTTGAGAGCGCAAAAATGAAACCAAATGGACCCTTGCTGGTCCATTTGGTTTCATTTTTACACCCTCAAGAGTTAAAATATTCATCATGTGAATTAGCCCAACTTAATTTACACAACTAGAGAATGTAGAAGATTAATGGTCATTTTGATCTGTATGTTCCAGGCGAGCATCTAGCGCATTCTAGTGCATTTTGGAAGTGCCACTAGTGCATTTTGGATCATGGCAGTTGGATCATGGCAAAAAAAAAAAAAAAAACCTGTCCAGGCCACTACTTGGCACAGGCCACCGGGAAAACTCCCTGTACTCCAGATGGCCAATCCGTGTTTTTATACACACTCCCTAGAGGCCAAGGAAAAAACATGACCTTGACCTGTATTTTACACATCTGCCTTTTATAACATACCCAGGAGGAAGACATTAGTAAAACGTTTTATATAATTCCTGTCCGTAACTCTGTCCGGAATGTCCTATTAATAGAAGGGTAGACAATAAGACTTGTGTGAAGTGAGTGGTGAGCTTACAACATAATGCTTTTGTACATCGAATACACCAATCAACTAAATCATTCCCTGTGGAGTCATCGTTACACACCAATACAAAACAGAGGGTCTACTGCCTCTAATGTGGATATACAGTAAGGGACCTCATAGGCATCTATGATTATCTACTATGGGTAAATATCAGTGCTATCTGACCACCATTCAACTACCATTCTTCTATAAATGCACAAAAGCCACTTATGGAGATCGCTATGAAGAACAGCATAGAAATCTTTGTGTCAGCACATCCACCTCCCGCATAATTCGAGAACCGGACATCCTGGACGACTGATCAACTTCAAAGCAACTTCTCTGGGCATATTGCAGTGGAGCACGGCGCCTGGCTTGTCGTGGCAATGGCATAGTGCAGGGGTTTTCAACAGGTGGTCCGGGGACCACCAGTGGTCCTTGAGAAGGTTCCAGGTGGTCCCCAGCTAAATGATGGAAAGTTGGTTAACCAGATGTAACTCTTGAGAATGTAAAAATGAAACCAAATGGACCCTTGCGGGTCCATTTGGTTTCATTCTTACACTCTCAAGAGTTAAAATATTCATCATCTGAATTAGCACCACTTAACTAAGAAGTTTGCACTGTTTTGTTGGCAAAATCCAGCCTGGAATTGTGGACAAAATCGAAAAGAAACCTTTAATTTTAGGTCTTTGGTGTGAAAATGTAATCAGATGGTGGTCCGTGGCTCAAATGCTGAATAAATGGTGGTCCCTGGAGTCAAAAAGGTAGAAAACCCCTGGCATAGTGGTATAGCGGCGGTAGTGTCAGCCAGCCTTTATTCCTTGTACAGTAAATACTACAGTAGATGACCTAGACCAGGTTCCCAAGAGAGACATTGGTGTTTTTTAATGTGCTCTTTAGAGACAATATTAAATACTGTACATTTACCACCAATTTATACAGTGGCACAAACATTATGCTATGCCCAGCCGATCCACAATGAGCTGGTTTGGCCAATATGTAATACATACGTAACATATCAATATGCATTAGTGTTGTAGTCGAGACCACTTAAATCGAGACCAAGACAAGACCAAGACAACCACGGACTTGATCGAGACGAGATCGAGACGAGACTAGCACCTAGAGGGGTCAAGACCAAGACGAGACCAAGACAACCACGGACTTGATCGAGACGAGATCGAGACGAGACTAGCACCTAGAGGGTCGAGATCAAGACAAAATCAAGACCTAGCGGGGACGAGAACAAGACAAGACCAAGACCTACAGAGGCCGAGAACAAGACAGGAACAAGACAGGTCAAGACCGAGGCCAAGGCCTAGTCTTGTCATGCCCATTTTAACATATAATAACGTTCTTAATGATTTTCAATCTTCTATTACTAGTAACACTGAATTTGATTGTTTTGCCCCGTCCACCATTACATTTTTAAACAAAACTACTAATAATATAATAGGGCTGGGGCGATATGGTTGCTCCGCACAATGAATAGAACTTTTCCTTTGCATTGTCTTGTCTCGAGAGGTCTTGTTGGCGATCAAGACCCGAGACAATGGCTCCGAGGTCGAGACAAGACCAAGACAAAATTATACGAGAACAAGACGAGACCACAAGACAAATAAAGTGGAGAGCCGCAAGGTCGAGACAAGACCAAGACAAAACAAAGCGAGACAAAAACAAGACCGAGACAATGAAAATTTGTCTTGAGACTGGTCTCGAGACGAGACAATGTCTCGAGAACTACAACACTAATATGCATACATACAAATCAATACACAAATATTACATGCATGGATGTCCCTGATTGGCCAAACCAACCTACCATTAGCTAAGGCTTTGTGCTGCTATGTCAATATTTCAAATGTACTTTACGAATTGTTGCATATTAGTAGGTGACCATATAACTATATAAGGCATACTGCATTATTACACTTGGTGCTTAGGAGTATTATTATCAATAACGTGCAGTATGTACAGCATGGATACGAGCACGTCCAGTGCCATGCATGTTCTATAATAGGGTTATCCAGAAACATGACTGCATACATGTATTGCAGTTAAAACAATTCTGTCTCTCAATTCGGCAAATGATTTTTAGCCATCTGTGATTATATTCTGGCGTTATGGCGTTATCATTTAAAATGTTCATTTCGTTTTCCATTAGCCAAGTTCATTAGTGCGACAAAATGTCAACGCACCAGTCTGAATTGTTTTGATAAGGGTCTTTGAATCGCTGATTGTGCCCCTGGAGTTTTAATATGCTAATTAGGCCATTCATTCGGCTCATTACGCCTAGTAATAATACAATTAAATAGTGTAGCAATTCTACCACCTCACTGGAAGGTTAATGAATGTGCAACATTCCCAGTTTGGAATCTAACTGCAAGTCCACTTCAGCTAAAGAGCACATACCTCACAGTCTTCTCACCACCTCAAGCTCAATGCAGATAGATCACTATTTCCATAGACAACCCTGTCACCAGCTGCCAATAGCCTGCTGGTTTATGTCCCGTCTCAATGGTTGTGAGCTTGTCGATAATCCATTTTCACTAATGTTGTACGACACTGACTGTCGTGCAATGACAATATGGTAGTAGTTATCTGATTACCTGCTAAGTGTAGTTAATTAATTGGCTATGTATACTGTATACTGTATTTTCCGAGTTGATTTGTTTAACAAAGGAAGACTATTTCATTAGTCTAATTAAGTAATCAGTATGATACATCAACATCACTATATAAAATAATCACTGTAATAAAAACAGAACACTGTACACATATAACAAAACTATGTCATTAGTACAACCTGTACTTGTTTGATTTTAACACAGTTAAGAATGCTAGGTTACTTATTATGTAATGAGGAATATATGGAAGTATTATGGATTATTGGTTCTGTGTCCTCCAGTGGTAAGATCCACTCCTATTTAAGGGACAAACAAACAAACAAATGTGGAAATAGAGATAATTTAGCTGAAGGAGAACTACAGTGCAGGGCCTCGTGTGAAGAAAGTTCTTAACCAGTTGGGTTGTTTGTGTTTTTCTCAAGTGTTTTCTAACCATTCTGTTTCTAGACCTCACAGCAGCCTATGATACGGTCTGGCACAAAGGCCTCATACTGAAGCTCACTAAGGTGCTCCCTGCCTGGGCAACAGCAACCATCCAAACTCTGCTGACTAACCGAAGGTTCAGAGTTCACCTCGGACAGAACAAAAGCGCATGGAGAACTCAGCGAAATGGTCTCCCCCAAGGCTCAGTTCTAGCTCCAACTCTGTTCAACATAATTACAGTATACACAAATGACCTACCCATCACCAAATCCCGTAAATTCATCTATGCAGACGACCTGTCTGCATAGATGTGCCAGACGATCTGTCTGGCACATCAAGCACCAGACTTCACCCTACTGGAACAAGTGTTGACCGAAGACCTCTCCAAACTGGACCAGTTCTGCAGAATGTGGCGACTAAAACCCAGCCCAGCAAAAACTGTCTCTAGTGTCTTCCATCTCCACAATGCTAAAGCTGCCACAGAACTTAACATCTACCTGAGCGGACTCAGACTTACGCATGCACCCTATCCAACCTATCTTGGTGTGACCCTTGACAGAACCCTGTCCTTCAAGGAACACCTAAAAGGGACAGCAGCCAAGGTGAAGTCCAGGAACAACCTGCTCTGCAAGCTCGCTGGTGCAAAATGGGGGGCAGCAGTCTCCACACTGCGCACCTCAGCACTGGCCCTGGCATACTCGGCAGCAGAATACTGTGCCCCCGTCTGGTCTCGGTCATCACACACACAGCAAGTAGACACCCAGCTCAATACCACCATGAGAACCATAACCGGAACTATTCGCTCCACACCACTTCCCTGGCTCCCAGTCTTGGCAAACATAGCCCCCCCACACATCCGGCGTACAGCAATCACACAAAGGACCCTACAAAAAGTCAAAGACTCTCCCCACCTACCAATACACAGTGACATCTTCAACCCACCCACTGCCCGACTTCCATCTAGACGTCCAATTTGGAAGACCCCACCACCAGTTGACTTCACCATCCAATCAGCTTGGAAAAGTGAATGGGAGTCCAAGGAAGTCCCCAATAAACATCTGGTGCCAGACCCCAACCAACAG
The DNA here is from genome assembly GCA_039105355.1 of Benthosema pterotum. NCBI lineage: Eukaryota > Metazoa > Chordata > Actinopteri > Myctophiformes > Myctophidae > Benthosema > Benthosema pterotum. The sequence goes on from CM076985.1 coordinate 34,287,820, forward strand.
GTCCCTGGCACCTCCCTTCCAAGGAGACAGTGGTCTACACTCAACAGGTTCAGGACTGGACATGGCCCCTGCTTGGCCAGCCTTCACAGATGGGGCAATAGCCCAAGCCCACTGTGTGCGTGTGGGGAGGTACAGACTATGGAGCACATCGTTGAAGTCTGTCCTCTCCAAAGACTGGAAGGAGGATTAATCACCCTCCACACAGCGAACCAGGAGGCAACCGCCTGGCTTAAGGACTTTGCATTCGCTAAATAAATAAATACTGCATAATCAAGTGTTTTCTAACCATTCTGAACTCCATTTTTGGACCTACAGCTGCAGTATTCTTTTTTATATATATATTTTTTTATGCTAACAATAGTAGTAGTTGTTGACTCAAGAGAGTTTTCTGTTTTCGATGATGAAATGCTGTTAGTAGTTAGTAGCAGTAGTAGCGTTTCAAATTATTTTAAATATAAGCACTTTGAAATATCTTGGGTTGTTTTGATATCGTGTTTGGTGTGGCAGATTGCGCATTTAGGGGGGCATTGCCCCCCCATGCCCATGCCTAGATCTGCCCCCTGTGGTAGCCGTGGCAGTGGTTGCACCACTGAGATTTCTTTGACCTTTTTTTAATTCACAATTTGCAACTCATTTTTTCACCCAGTGTCAATTATCTAATACAGGGATGTCAAACGCAAAAATAGAACAATTGGTACAAGTCGAGGTTCCAACACACGGACACTGGTTTAATAGCAAGATAAATGCAAAGATGAAACTGAATGCATTCAAACTGATTGCATTATTAAAGCTCAGTTTTCCTCTTTAATGATCCTCACCAAGCACTGCTTTTGTAGTAATGTTAATCAACTGAGTTGGGAAAGTAAAACAATTCCATCCATGGTGTGTACCAGAAGCCCAGTTCTAATAGTAGGTAAATTTCATCCTAGGGGCCGAAGATAATTCATTTGCGGGCCTGATTTGGCCCCCGGGCCTTGAGCTTGGCATATGTGATCTAATATATTGTAATCCTGTGCATTATACACTTACTCTGCCAACTCCAGTGGACTGACCTCATGCTCCCTTCTGTGCATGAGGAGTCCCAGCTGCTGCTTTTCATCTAAATGGGTAAATGGACCAGGTGTAGCCAACACTTCCTAGTTCATTTTCGACCATCTTAAAGCTTCCTGTTATGGATATTTCCATGTCTGCTTTTTATAAGCAACTTGGGGCTTGTTTTTAAGTGAAGTTGCTTGAAAATAATGGTAGTTACAGTTGCAGGAAGCATTTTATTTCGCCTTGTTCCCTAATGTTGTTTAAACATATAGTTCTGCTCAAACATTTTTATCAGGGACTTCAAGGATTCCCATGTAATTGTATCCGTTACACAAACCCCCACCTGAAAAATGTTTTGAACCAGGTTTCTATTTTTCATTTATATTAAACTATTTTGGTATAGCTGATCTACAAGTTTACAACAACACATTGTGAGCCTGTATAGGCTATTTATTTAAAATTGTCAAGTAATTGCAAAGAATAATATTAATAACTTGTTTATTTCCATAGACCATGGTTGCTTATTTCTCCCAATCTGGCACCATTTTCTCTCTGTGTTGTTGCCAGATTGTGTGAGAGATCTATGGTAAGTATCCACCCCAAATGAGCTATACTTATTGATACTTATGACTCTACATTAGCAGCTACTTGATGAAAGCAGCAGCAGCTCGACAATCTCACAGTGCGCCATTGTCAGCTTGTAGATCTGATGTGTTACAACATATTTATTGTTTTTTATAAATGGGGGGAGAAATACAATTAAAAAAAAAAAAAAACGTCTGACTGAATAGTTTTCAGATGAGCTCTCTGTGTGTGCAGATACATGTAGCATGGGAGTCCTTGGACTCCTGTATGACAATATTTGAGCAGAATTACAAAAAATGCTTCCAGCGACTAGTAACTACCATTATTTTTCAAGCAACATTACTGCAAAAAAAACAAGACCAAAGTCACTTATAAAAAAAACAGACATGGCAACATCAATAACAGGAAGCTTTTGGATGGTTCAAAATCAACAAGGAAGTGTTTGCTCTGTTTGCTCTATTTACCCAGCTGGACATAGTGCCTAGAACAGCGGTGGGCAATTATTTTTCTCAAGGGGCCAAATGACATACATAAAATATTCTGGATGGCCAGGGCCCACTATTTATTCAGTATTTGAGTCACAGACCACCATTTGATGACATTTTAGCCATAATTCAGATCCCAAAACTTTCTTCAAGATTTCTTTTGTTTTTGTCCACAATTCCAGGCTGGATTTGGGAAACAAAACAGGATAGCAAAAATGACCATTCTCTTACATTCTCTGATTGAATGTGTAGACTTTGGGCTAATTCAGATGATGAATATTTTAACTCTTGAGAGTGTAAAAATGAAACCAAATGGACCCGCAAGGGTCCATTTGGTTTCATTTATACGCTCTCAAAGAGTTACATCTGGTTAACCAACTTTCCATATTTAACTGGAACTCTCTCAAGGACCACTGGTGGTCCCCGGGCCGCATAATGCCCAGGTATGGCCTAGAAGGAACATGTTATTTCAATCAGTTCCTTTCCCCTCCATCAAGCTCCCCAACTGGCCAGTGGGAGGCAGTTTAGAGACCAGGATTACTGCAGGTTTTTGTGAGGGTATTTACCCTAGGGGACACTGGAAGAACATGCAAACTCCACACAAGAAGGCCCTTTAGCCAACCCCGCCTTGCAGGGTATGGAGCTGTGAAAAGGAACACATACTCCTCACAGCATACCCAGCTGGAATCGAACCCTGGACCACAGAGATTTCTGCTTGTGGACTGAGGATGAGGATGTAACAACTAAGCTTATTCTGACTGTCGAATCTGATGGTATAAAGACCAAAGAGAATCATAAGGTAAGAAATGTTTTTTTCTGGTTTTGCTTATTTACTACTTACTGCCTTTAAGTCCTAGCCGCAATTTGTACGCAATGTAGCCGCATTGCGACGTTAGATTCTTTTCTTTTATATTGGGAATTTATGTGAATCTAGCGTCGCATATGGCTCCATTCACTCGACTGCTGTCTAAATGTCACCAGTGATCTGCTTGTATTCAACAAGTCAAACTCACCAACTTTGCAGCTGTAGAGAAAGCTTGCCACATCCTCTGTCGATCTGCAAGGGTTTTGTGCCATAAAAATCCACCGTAGACCTATTATGAGCTACTTTCTGTCCTGGGTATTCCACAACAAACATCACAGCTGCCATTTTGCCAAACAAGAGCCAAGCGGGAGTGCTTGTTTTATACACTGACACACACAAACAGCAGGTGGCGATACTGCGTGTGCACCGACCAGGTGTGCACCTGGTGTGTGTCTGTGTATAAAACAAGCACGCGCCCTTGGCTCTTATTTGGCAAGATGGCAGCGGTGATGTTTGTTGTGGAATACCCAGGACAGAAAGTATCTCATAATAGGTCTACGGTGGGTTTTTATGGCACAAAACCCTTGCAGATCGACAGAGGATGTGGCAAGCTTTCTCTACAGCTGCAAAGTTGGTGAGTTTGACTTGTTGAATACAAGCAGATCACTGGTGACATTTAGACAGCAGTCGAGTGAATGGAGCCATATGCGACGCTAGATTCACATAAATTCCCAATATAAAAGAAAAGAATCTAACGTCGCAATGCGGCTGTACGCAATGGGATGAATCTAGAAACTTAACAACATTGTAGTTGTAGGTAAAGCTTGAATTATCCTCTTTCAATCTACAAAGCATAAAAATCCACCGTAGCTTAAAAAAAAATTCTGTGCAGGTGATTCTTTTCCAAGTGTTGGAGGCATCACTGAATGGCCCTGCGTACCACCTGTTTCGAATTTGCACATCCAGTTAATAAAAATAAATGCTTCCAAACCCCAACACTTTTTCTTCACAGAAGGCAGCTCATAATAGTGGATTATTTGAATTGTTGCAGTCAGAATTTCATGCTGTGGTCTGGTTCACATGTGTGGGATGGTAAGAGGCATGTGCATGCTCTGTGTGGAGGCGTATGCATGCATGCATGCATGCATGCACGTGTGTGCATGTGTGTGTGCGTATTTGTTTTTATCCTTGCCCTGAATAAACTGATTAGAATACCTACTTTGCAAAACAGCTCACCCGTTCCAGGGTCGGGTTTAGCCAGTCCTACTAGGGTGGGCTGGAAGAATGGCAGGGTGCGCAACTCCAAAGTTTTCAACCTTTTTGACACCAGGGCCCAGCCTACTATTTATTTGGCATTTGAGCCACGGACCATCATTTGATGACATTTTAGCCCCACAGACCCCAAAACTAAAGATTTCTTTTGCTTTTGTCTACAATTCCAGGCTGGATTTGGGTAACAAAGCAGTCAAACATACAGATCAGAATGACCATCAATCTTCTACATTCTCTAGTTGTGTAGACTTGGGCTAATTCACATGATGAATATTTTAACTCTTGAGAGCGTAAAAAAATGAAACCAAATGGACCCGCAAGGGTCCATTTGGTTTCATTTTTTACGCTCTCAAAGAGTTACATCTGGTTAACCAACGTTCCACCATTTAGACTGGGAACTGATATTACCTTTCTTTGGGTGGGCAGGATGCACGTTTGGATGGGCTCTGCCCACCCCTGCCCCTCCTCTAGATCCGGCCCTGACCCGTTCACTGTCTAGCCTCTCTGTGGTCAAATCTAATCTAAACATACAAATCAATTTCAGCTTGACTGAGCGTCTCCTTTCTAGTTAGCCATGCAATGTCACGTCACCTCAGAGAATGTCACCTGTGGTCATTCAAAAGCTATTTAATGATTTTATGCATGGTGATTCTGATTTGATCCACAGTGCATTACATCTAAATGAACCATTCAATGTAGCGGCCAATTCAGTTCATTCTAAAATACAATTAACATCAATGCTATGGTCACATACATTAGCAGAAAAAAAAACATGACTATATAAGCCTAAATTAATTATTTACACTGTATTATTATTATTTTTGCCTGCCTCTAAGTGTGTGTGAATGTTTCACAAAGTGAATTATTGTAGGAATATTTGTTTTTAATATCTTTAGAAAATACGCAACAATCACTGTGTGATTGTGAGCTTTCAGTACATAAATAAAAAAAATGGTGCATTTATATAGCACCTTTATCCAAGGCGCTTTGCATACAGGTAGATTGTAGATCCCATTTACCCATTCACACACAAATGGCGGAAGTGACTCTACCCCTAAACCACTGCCGCCCCACATAGAGCTCAATTATTAATTAATACTAAGGTACCTTTTCTATTCCTAGGATTATTGTGTATTCTAAAAGTTCACTATTTTGTTTTTGGATTGTAGGGGAGTAAAAGTATTCAAAAAATACCAATACTCAAGAACATTTACTTGAGTATATATTATGTATCTGTTTTACTTAAGAGTAGTACTCAAGTACTCACTGCTTAGAATGCACTGGCTGTGCTCCTGCCCTGCTGTTATTTGACTGTTGTCTTCGTCTGCAGTCACACCTCATTTGTCTGCAGTACGCGCACACACGCACACACACACACACACACACACACACACACACACACACACACGCACACGCACAGAGCCTGATGCTTAATGACCTATTCCCTCATTTTGCCTTCGTATGGGTGTGTATGTGACACTGCATGCTGACATTGGCTTGGTGCTCGTGTTCGTCGGTTCATTCCAGGCTATTGTGTTGCTGAATGGTAGAATAACGTACATGTTACCTTTCTGCTCTTCTTGTTTCCCCTTTAATTTGGTTAATAATATAGCTTAATTTCCAACAATAACCTAACAGGAAGCTCGATCATGCTTTCTGTGTAGCTTTAATTGCATGAAAATTGTAAACTAGAAAATATTGTTCCTGATGAAACAATGTGGGCTCGCTGCAAGCCAAAATAATAGTATAGCATAAACGGTTCAGTTTGACTTTACTATTACTATTCAACCGGGCCCCTTCCACCCGCAAAAGAACACAATCTGTTTAGTAGCTCCTTTTAGAACTGAATCCATTCAGTGAAATAAGAAGTCTCCAATCTGCCAAATTGAATAATTGAAGGATGTAAAACAAATAATCAACAGTCTCTCATCAGTCTTTTTCAGCTGCATAGTCCACATTTAGAATTCAACATCAACTCTGCATCCATCCACCCACATGGCTGCAGCATTTCAAACATACTGACATACTGTGTGTTGTATACTGTACACAAACAAACAAACTTAACAGTCTCTGACCTTTTTGAGGCAGCCTATTGATCCTCGCCAATTTCATGGGAAAAGGTTTGCTGCTATTCCTTCACAGCATGTGCCAAAGGGTTCTCAGATTGGAGGCAGCCTGACATTGGACCTCACATGTATTTTGATGGACTATGGTGCAACTAAATAAGGCTTGAGTCAACTGTGTTAATCTCTCGTCTACAAGCACAGAGGTAGTCACCCCAATTTTCTGGAGTAGGAAATGGGCGTACAATTGAGCTATTCCAGACCAATCTGCTGACATGGCTTTTTTTTGCCAACAGCTGATTCGGTCTGGCTTAATTTAGCCAGGCTAGTGCCGGTCCCCGTTCCTCTAGGCCCAAAACTATTACTATATTAATATCGCATGCAACAACAAACTCATTTGTACTAAGTAGCTAGGCGTGTTTTGGCTGAGTAACATATTAAATATTACCCGTGTTGGCAGAGTAATACTGTTACACTACTTTTGGATGGAAATGGTAATAATATTACAGTAATATATAATTTTACTGCCCACTGTTATTATATCCTGGTGACCAAACAGTTAAAGGGGAATTCCACCCATTTTCAATATTTTTTTTTCTGAGAGCGTACAAATGGAACCAAATGAACCCGTTAGGGTCCATTTGTACGCTCTCAGAAAAAAAAAGAACCGTCTAAAGATGCATTTGTACGCTCTCAGAAAAAAAGAAGCGTCTAAAGAAACATGGTGAAAATGCATCTTGATGATGTCATCAAGATGCTTCACCATGTTAGTGGTTTTCTTCAGACCTCCATTTCTTGGGAACACAGAATGGGGGAACTTTGTCATCATGTCCACCAAGCACCCCTCGGGTATACTAATGATATATTAGAATGGGTTGAAAATGGGTGGTTTTCCCCTTTAAGTCCCGGTGCTGTTGCACCAAGCTCACAGACCATAACATGAGGTGCAGCTATAAAGGGGCAGATCTGTTAAGTGAACAGATTAGGATTGGGGTCATGTATCATCCACTGAAGGGTGAAGGCACAGTCCTGCCTTGTTAGCTGTGGAGATGGAGGCTTCCCATTGTGTGGCCCCTTCACCTGGACACGGCAGGGCTGCAGCTTCTTTGTGTTCTGAGCCCCATAATGATGCAGTCTGTCTGTGGCAACAGAATGGTGATTATCAGGAGGACTGACTGTGAGATCTCCATCCACATGTCGGCACAGGAGGCAGACTATTTTCAATGTAGACTACGGTAACCTAATTAACCACATGAGCACTTTGTCACACTAACGTGGCAAAGACAATTACATGCGCAATAAAAACGTGAGGGTGGTCGAGCCTGGGAAATCTGGTCAAGTAAGTTAAGAATTCCACACCAAAACACCATGGGCACCCATCTACAGTATACCTTGATCCCTGTGACATCATAGCTCTGGTCCAGAGCTCCACTGCTTCTGAGTCTGACTTGCATTGGAGCTATGCTCGTCTCCGTGTATTCGTCCATTACTGCACCCGACCAGCCTCTCTTCTCTAGTGGATATATAAAGAACGTTTTACCTACTCACCAAAATAAACACGTCTTGTGTCATTAGAAAGCCTACTTATCTTAGTGGAAACACTCTGAGCCCCCCACCACACGGATAAAATGGACTTTTTGGCCAGAACGCGATCGTTTTTCACCGGAAAAACAACCAGGATTCGCGCCCTCTACCGATATTGCCAATAGAAAAGTTCCATAGGAAATATTTTTCCTTCAGTGAAAAACGATCGCGTTCTGGCCAAAAAGTCCATTTTATCCGTGTGGTGGGGGGCTCAGAGTGTTTCCACTAATGTAAATACGCTTTCTAATGACACAAGACGTGTTTATTTTGGTGAGTAGGTAAAACGTTCTTTATATATCCACTAGAGAAGAGAGGCTGGTCGGGTGGAGTAATGGCCGAATGCACGGAGACGAACAGAGCTCCAATGCAGGTCAGACTCAGAAGCAGTGGAGCTCTGGACCAGAGCTAGTGACATAATATATTACATATCAAGCCTACTGTACTTGATTTTTGCCATAGATGCCCCCTGCTCTACACTTCACCACTGAGGTTCCCCTCCTCTTCCACAGTTTGCATTGCTGCAGGGATTGTCTTTATCTAATTTGGGTATTTTCGTAGCTCCAAACTTATTTTTTTCAGACTCATATGATTTTCAGAATCATATTTCTGCAGTGGTGCTGCCGAGTTTTTTAAAGTCATGTTACATGTAGTGTGTGTTGGATGAAATAATCTGGCCCGATTATCCTGTAGTGTATGGTTTGATGTGATGTGTGAGGAAGAAAAAAAGTTTGGAGCTACTAAAATACCCGCATTAGAATAAAGACAACCTGTGGCAATGCAAACTGCATTGGAGGGAGTGGGACCACAGTGGTGAAATGACAAAAATCAATATGCAATATGCAATGCAATATGTATGATGACAGCACACAGGGATCAAGGTAGATTGAGGCCGAATGTGTTTTGGTATGGAATTCTCCTTAAGTTCGGCTGTAGAGTAAAAATGCTTAGTCTGAGTTAAATTAAATCAGTGGCAGTAATATTGTTACATCATGGTACAAGTATCTAAAGTGCCTTTCAGTACAGTGACCTTTTCTGCCCCTCTTATTTATACGCTCTCTATAAAGAGAGCGAGGGAGAGAGAGAGCTAGGCTTCTATTTTAGAGGCTCTGTGAGCCGACAGGTTAACCTTTCCCTCTACTGTCTGGCTCTAGAGTAGTGGAGTACAGGGGCGGATCTAGGCATGGGGGGGTAATGCTCCCCTAAATGCCCTGACTGCCCCCATGATGACAGGATGGCATGCAAAACAACCCAATATATTTCAAATTAAAGTGCTTCAATTAAAGTGATATTTCAAACGATTTGAAACACTACTACTGGTACGAACTACAGTAACTACAGTTGTGGCGCCACTAAACCAACACCATTTCATCATTGAAAACAGAAAACTCTATGGCCTAGATTGTCGTCACCGCTAAACCCCTTATCCCTTAACTTATTTCCCCTTTTAAGCTATTTAAAAATAACATTTTTCAATTGTAAAATGGGCAGTCTACAAGTTCACAACATGTCAATAGATTGGCGCGTTGAACTATTCTGAAATGTTTTTCAGAATAGTAAAAAAGCCAAAGAATTTAGTGTATAAGGGTAAGGGTAAACCCCTTATAGTATGCGTGACCAAAAATGGAGTCCTGCGAGTCAGACCTTTAGCTTTATGCATGCTGCATGTCTGTTGCAACTTCAACAACAACTGATGTTAGTATTGATGCTTTACTTGCCTAATAAAAGTCCTGTAACTGAAAATGGTACGGGTGCGACTTCATCGCCCGTGGCGCAAGCAACACAGACGATGAAGCCGCCCCCCATACCATTTTCTCCTGCGCTCCCAATTGGAAAATGTTCATCCACCCCTGGCCGAGTATAGCCTCAGAAATGAGTGCCCGGCGGTACCCTCTGCTCACCAAAAGTGCGTTAGATGGTTCTATGTGTTTCTGTTTCAACTCTGGTGTAAACTTAGAGCGTATTATAACGGTTTATTTATTTCACTCCCAAACTTAATTGAGCTTGTGTCTGTGTCAATTAAGCTGCTGTGGAGCGAGGAGGGTGCAGAATTGGAGCCTGACTGATGCCTGCTTCTACAGAAAGCGTGAGAAGTTCAACAGCCTATAGATCGGCCACTTGGGGAAGAGTTTATTCCCCTGCTCCCCAGAGTTAGAGCTGTTTCCTACACCACTGTGGTGTAGGAATGCGTGGGCCTGTGACTGTAATGCATAATCCTTGTAAAGCCTTGGATGAAGGTGCTATGAATCCAATTTTTTTTTTCTCAATTTCCTTCTTTTGTTAAGAAATGAATCCATAGCTGAAAGGTATAAAGGGAACTTTTTAGCCCAAAATCAAAATAGATGTAGTATATAGCTATATATTCTTTGCCCCGGTCCAGAACTTTGTTGTTGTCCACACATCATGAAAACCAAACATTTGTCAGGCTCAAGACAAGGCGGAGCTAATGTGTGAGGGGGGAGGCGGGTTGTGTGGGGTAAGCGTTTTAACCAATTGCAGCACAGCAGTCTCCAGCAGATTTATAATGAGCCAATAGAGTGGAGGTGAGGTGGAGTTAGATTCTGTTTTTAAACAAATATTTTTACAGGGTTTGTACACACTAAAGTTGCCGAACAACTTAGAATACTGGACGAAAATACCCTATGGGCCTGAATATAAGAGTTTATATGTTTTTGTCCAATGAAAATATCCTAAAAATGGAGTCGTCTTATATTTGGGGACTTACTTATTGTAATTTTTTTGATACTGTAGATGTAGTACATAAAATAAACACAGGGACGCGTACTCGGGGACACATGCATAAACATGGCACAGCTCTGTCTCCAACAATTATTTTTTTCCTTTTGAATACAGTTTTTAATTCTGAGAGACACAGCAACATCACGAAATGTTTAATCAACATGCCCACTTGCCCAGGGATGTCGTTTTGACATTGAGTCGCTTGTAGCCTCTCACATTAAAAATCCATAACATTAACTTACATAATTAATGGTCTTCCAATTATTGCAAACTAATTAGCCCATACAAGGTTACTGGAAAGTCAAAACATTCTAAAAAATACATGGGCTTTCTGGTGGTTTACTTTTACTTTCAAGTGAATGTAAAAGTGATTGTGTGTGATTTGTGGGTTTCATTTGTTCCCCCTACAATCACGTTATAGCAGTGGTGGTGAAACAGCAACATGCACATGTCATAAAATAAGGCTATAAGAATTGGCGTGCAAAATGTATTTACTCTATTTTCCATTGTGTATTTAATAGTCAAACACCTACTTATATTCACTAGATCTTGAGACAATTCATATTTATTACTCTCAGTATGTATTCTCAATATGAATCATTCTCAGCAAGATTGGTGAAAAATATAATTCCATAGTTGCTATAGTTGTATATCTTACGCTATAGCCCTGCGCAGTGACGACACCACCCCTGTTCCAGAAACGGATTCCCCATTCATTTTTCTCATAGACTTTTCGAAAATAATTTATATAATGACGATTACGCAGCGCACAAAGCCAACTCGGGTCATGACGAATCATGATGGCACACACAAACTTTTGGCACAATCAAATAATTTCTAAGATAAACAACGAAACAAAAAGTCTTGTATCATGCCGTTTTCTACTTCTTGCTAATTATATATTATATGACGATATTGTGTTTGTTGTCATGATTTGTCACAACCCCAGTTGGCTTTGGCTGCGGCGCAATCGTGTTTTTATTAACCATTTTCGAAAAATCTATGATGAAAATGAATGAGGAATCCACTAGTGGAACAGGGTTGGTGACGTCACTGCGCAGGTCTATAGCAGATATACAAGCTCACCATGTATCACATCATGATGACCATGAGCTTGCAGTGATGCTTTTTCTTTCACTAAACCTCAAGTCAGTGGTTAAGGAAGCAAACAGGAGCAGGGGTGGATGCATCATGCTATAGCTCTGGGTGAAATCACTGCAATGCTCTGTAATGAAGCCCACTGGAAACGAGAGTGCATTTAATTAGTTTCTGATAACAGAGGAGAAATCTGCCTTGCAGCTAGAAATGAACTAGTACTCCATCACTATTCATTCCAGCGCTGCATCTTCTAATACATATGTAGATCACATGTGGCTTGGCAGCCTCTCCAACTTAAAAACCCTGACACAATATGATAGACAGACGCGTCTGACCGGTGTGTACAAAGAAAGGATGAATGGCCTTTGACTCACATGGTACTGGAGTACGATTACACGTGATTACATAATGCCACTGCATAAACAGATCATGTGCCATTGTATACATTACATCATCACAAAATGAAGAGAGCAGTCTGTCAGCACAGTTGTTGTGAATGAATCCATCCCTTTCCATAGAAAAGGCTTAATACTATGAACGACGACGACAACATTATAATATTGTGGGGATTATGTTTGATCTGAGATAAAGAAGGACACATTGTTTGAGTGCATGAATGAACGTGTTATCGTCCTCCTCTCGGACCGTGCACTAATATGTTCAGTCTGTTCCACATGAGTACATCCTATCCTAACTTTAATACCATATGGCATTTAATTCAGCGTGCAAGCTCATGACAGTACTGGATGGGCACTGGGTGTTTTCACCACTGGATTTGGACAATGTGGGAGTAATATGCTGGCGTTAACATTACATGAATGTATGTGCGACTCTGTGTGCAGCGCAAATGATTGTGGCAAAACGCATAGTAGGCTAATTTATTCTATGCATCCTGTATAGGTTAGGGCATGTGGGTGGGTGGATAGTAGATAAGTGTGTGTGCACGCGTGCGTAGCAGCACACGCTCCGTGCTGCATGCGTGGGTACATGCAAATTAGCCTGGCTAAATCCAGACCGAACCCAGACCTGTCAGTAAAAGAACTGCATGTCAGCAAATTGATCTGGAATAGCTCAATTGTACACCCATGTCCTACTCCAGAAAACTGGGGTAGCCAATCAGGACACATGTATGCAAACATATTTTGAATACCATGTCTTGATTGGCCACTCTGTTTTCTGGAATAGTTAATGGGAGTACAATTGAGAGATTCCAGACCAATCTACTGACAGGTATTTTTTTCGCCAACAGCTGATTTGGTCTGGCTTTGACCAGGATACATGCAAATGAACAGATACAGTAATAGGCGGACTCTATAGGCCAGATTGAGCACTCCAGTAGCACATAGAAACAGCTATAGTTACACTAAGTGCTGATGTAACATTTCCCAATTGGGGGGGCAGGAGAAAATGGTATGGGGGCGGCTTCATCGCCCGTGGCGCGAAGAGCCACGGGCGATGAAGTCGCACCCATACCATTTTCGGTTACAGGACTCATATTAGGCAAGTAAAGCATCAATAATAACATCAGTTGTTGTTGAAGTTGCATGCATAAAGCTAAAGGTCTGACTCAGAGAGTTTTCTGTTTTCAATGATGAAATGCTGTTGGTTTAGTGGTGCCACACAGCTGTAGTTAGTAGCAGTAGAAGTGTTCAAATCATTTTAAATATAAACAGACTGGCCATTTAGGGGGGGCATTGCCCCCCCCCATACCCATGCCTAGATCCGCTGTCGGAAGCCTGATGTGACAGGGTTAGTCTACATCAAGGGTTTTCAACCTTTTTGACACCAGGGACCACCAATTATTCAGAATTTGAGCCACGGACCACCATTTGATGACATTCACACCAAAGGACCTAGAACTACAGAATTACTTTGGTTTTGTCCATAATTCCAGGCTGGATTTTGCAAACAAAACAGTGTAGACTTTCAGATGATGAATATTTTAACTCTTGAGAGCGTGAAAATGAAACCAAATGGACCCGCAAGGGTCCATTTGGTTTCATTTTTACGTTCTCAAGAGTTACATCTGGTTAACCAACTTTCCATCATTTAGCCTGGGGACCACCTGGAACCCTCTCAGGGACCACTGGTGGTCCCTGGACCACCTGTTGAAAACCTCTGGTCTACATGTCTGCATACTGTACATTCCCATGGGCTGCTAATGCTTGTTATTCAGTGACACCATTCATTGGGTGAAGCAAAGCAAAGTAGTTGTCTGGTCTGGTTGGTAAACGGATCACTGTGGCGGCCCCATGGTGTGAGACCCCATTCTACCCAGCCGTGGGACATGTGACACCTAAAGCCCTCGTGCATAACAATAAATAATCCTGCCATCATTAAATCCCTTCAGATTATCACAAATCCCCTATGAATTGACGTTTTTGTCGTGGTTTCCATAACCAAATTAATGACCAAAAAGAAAATCATCATCACGCTCCCTTGTGGATTGTATCAAAGCTGTGTGTGTTTGTTTGTCTGTCTGTCTCTCTTTGTTAATTTCTCTGAAATTAGATTGTTAATTTCTCTGAAATTAGTTTTTTGATTTTTGAATTAGATTTTGAACCGATTAGGCAGATGTGGTCTGTCCTTCCTTCCATCCAACCATCCGTCCAACACACACACACACACACACACACACACACACACACACACACACACACACACACACACACACACACACACACTTTCGAAAAATGATTTATAAAAAGAGCGCAGACCAACTCGGGTCGTGACAAAACATGACAATAACAAAATATTACCATACAAGATCTAATTTGCAAGAAGAACAAAAAAAAGGCAGGATACAACATTTTTTATTTTGCTTTTCCTCTTAGGAATTATACGATTGTCCCAAAACATCCTTGTCATGATCAACAACGTTGTCATGATTTGTCTATGAGGAAAATGAAAGGCGAATCCATTTCTGGAGCAGGGGCGACCTCACGATAGGAGCGGGACTGCTCAGCTCTACAGTATAGTCACCTGAATGATGACCTGTTGGTTTTGCACATCAGTTACTACCTACTGTAGGTACTGTATGTGTGCTTTTTTCCCACAGATCTACAGGCTATTCATGTCTGAAGATCTGATGCCAGTCTGTCTGTCCCGACTATCCTCGCTTCAACAGGATTTCCACATGTGCGCACACCCACACACACACACCCACACCCCACACCCACCACACACACACACACACACACACCCACACCCACACCCCCCCCCACACACACCCACACCCACACACCCACACACACACACACATACACACACACACACACACACACACACACACACACACACACACACACACACACACACACACACACACACACACACCCCACACACACCCACACACACCCACACACACACACACACACACACACACACGCACACACGCACACACACACCCCTACACTTCAGTCCCGTAATATCAGGGGCTTATTTCTATCACTACATAGCGTGTCAAAATACTCAAAGAAAACCTCGGTGTCTGAGATAAACGGCTCTGCTGGAGGCTTTGAAGTCATACTGGACTCATACAGCGCACGGCTCCCTAGATGGCAGATGTCTCATACAATCCTGTCATAATCTGGCATTATGGCCAAAACCTTAGCGACCTGTTGAATTTCTCTTTTATCATAAACGGCTGCAACCATAGCAGTATTAATAAGTAGATGCCGGCTTAGCATGTCTGCATGTATTGTTGTTGTTGATGCAGATTTGTCTCCGTTCCCAGAAGCCCCATACTGTACAGTTCAAACATGCACACACTCCTTTCATCTTTAACCTGTGTCACAACCAAGCAGGGAGGATGGACTATTACGTCATACAGTATAGTGAATACAGTATGTGACATAATGTCAGCATGTGCTGTAAAGCTGTGGCTCACATGATGATTATGTACTACTAGGGTTGTAGTCAAATATCGATATTGCAATACATATCACGTGGAGCGACGGCCACCCTGAAAGGTTGACTCCCTGGCCACTGTGGATCAGGGGCGGATCTAGGCATGGGCATGGGGGGGGCAATGCCCCCCTAAATACCCAGTCTGCCCCCCCAAACACGATGCCATGCAAAACAACCCAAGATATTTCAAATTAAAGTGCTTATATTTAAAATGATTTGAAACACTACTGTTACGAACTAACTACAGCTGTGTCACCACTAAACCAACAGCATTTCATCATTGAAAACAGAAAACTCTCTGAGTCAGACCTTTTGCTTTATGCATGCTGTGTGTCTGTTGCAACTTCAACAACAACTAATGTTATTATTGATGCTTTACTTGACTAATAAAAGTCCTGTAACTGAAAATGGTATGGGTGCGACTAACAAATTAGGCCCAGGCTCGTTTTTTGCGCAACACAGACAGACTGAAATGATAGCCTTAGGCTAGTCAAGGCTACCACCTCAGGACATTGTGGTACTGCAGCTAAACTGTCTATAAAAAATGACAGGGACTGGTTATATAAGTGGTCATTGAGGCTCTAACCATTAGAAATAAGCTTGAGGCACATATACAATAATATTATTATTATTGTTATTTGTGCTTTAAGGCTAGGTTTTACGTTTTACTGGGGGTTATTAGGTTTAGGTTAGGTGTTATTAGGTTTAGGTTAGGTTAGGTGTTTAGGGTTAGGGGTTAGGGTTAGTAGTGACCGGTGAAGAACTGTCGCGGCCAGTTGGCTCAACGGCCACGACCGATGGGCCAACACTCGACCGTATTCACAAGTCGCAACTAGTTCATAACGGTTGCAACTAATTTGCAGCAACAGTCGAGACTGATGGCCACCAGTCGTGGTCGCAAAATGATTTTGCTATCTCTTTTCATGCTCTGTGAGCCATCCTTTTAAAGTGAGGACATACACTATAGCTCTATCCTCTCCACCGTAGTTCAGCCTCCACAGAGCTCAAGGTTCACCTTAAAATGTTATTGTTGATTTCACCTTGACACCTTTTTATAGTAGCCGTGGAGTAATAAAGAAAGTACTCACAGCCACATGGTATATGGCTATATTAACAACCAATCAGGTTGAGTGATTTGGCCAACCCATTTTATTATATGATTTATTACACTGCAGTTGTAGGTAATGGTAAACAAACGTGATACACGCACAGACAAGTGACAACTGTTGCTCTGTGACATGGGCAGATGTAACATTTCCCATTTGGGGGGGCAGGAGAAAATGACCATGGCGCTTCGCACCACGAGCGACGAAGCCGCACCCATACCATTTTTGGTTACAGGACTTTTATTAGGCAATTAAGCATCAACAATAACATCAGTTGTTGTTGAAGTTGCAACAGACACGCAGCATGCATAAAACTAAAGGTCTGACTCAGAGAGTTTTCTGTTTTCAATGATGAAATGGTGTTGGTTTAGTGGCGCCACAATTGTAGTTAGTAGCAGTAGAAGTGTTTCAAATCATTTTAAATATAAGCACTTTAATTTGAAATATCTTGGGTTGTTTTGCATGCCATTGTGTTAGGTGGGGCAGACTGAGCATTTAGGGGGCATTGCCCCCACATGCCCATGCCTAGATCCGCCCCTGCTCTGTGAAGGCTAGATTCCCAACACAGCCATAAGATATGGACAGGACGATCCCCTTGTGTCATGTTACCATACAGATACACATAAAATAATCATGATACTGACCACACTATTATCTGGCACAAAGCTATTGAGTGCACGTGAGCTTTGGCTTCTTGTTGTGCTTGTGACCGAGGCCTAGTTGATTAGATGAGCTTCTTGGACAGTCTGCGGTTGAATGGTTCTCCCCTTTTGTCTTTAATAGCTGTTCAATAATCAATAGAACATCTGGAAAATACAACATTGCTTGTTGTTGCTCATTACAAATACATGTGATATGCTTTGGTCTTTACAACGACTGGAACGTTAAATGAATGAGTGGATGATGGGCTTTGAGAGAGAGAGAGAGAGAGAGAGAGAGAGAGAGAGAGAGAGAGAGAGAGAGTAGTGCCCAGGATTACAGTTTAGGCATTTTCACTGCAGGTGAAATTATGGTTACAAAATCGTGGGACAAAAACAGCTCTATCTACATTTGTAGATCAGCTATTTTCACAATATTGGCATAGAGTCAAACCAAATTTCCAGTACATCTCGGCACGGGTGTCATGAAATTTTCAGCAATTACATTACATCCAAATTGAAAGCATTGAACATTTCAGTAAAGCATTAGGGTTTAAACATGACAGGATGTAGTTATTTTTTTTTTTTTTTTTTTTTTTAGATCTGGCAGTGAAATGGCCTGGATCTTCCAATTTAAGTTTTGCAATGAACAATAAGCCCCTTGATAAAACAAGCTAATCTTGCCTGCCTCAGTTTGAACAGCATGGGCACCGTCCAATGCAACCATTGGAGATTTGGGCTCTGCTGTGCCAGGGCTAAGTGGTCAGCAGCCTTTTCAAATTGTCTAATTATGCTCTCTTGTGGTGCGCTCAGGACTATCAGCAGAGACACTGCCAGAAGATAGAGAGAGACAGAGACCACGAGGCTGGCAGCCAGTTATAAATGGTTATAAACACAACCGTGCGCTTGCACACACTCACACACACTCAGACATTCCCTATTGGTTGCTTGTGTTGTGGAGATGGCCATATGGTGGCATAATGTGATGTGTCATGAGGTGTGATGTCATTGGAAGCTTTAACTAACAAGTATGACTGCCCTATCCCATGACCTGAAATCAATAACCTGGAAGACCTTGATCTGTCGGTTATTCAGTTCTTTTTTTTGTGTTATTTGGCCCTTAATTTCCTCCTTGCCATCTGCACCTAAAATAACAAACTCCAGATGTGGACCATGTCAGTTTTCTCATAGCTCTCAGTATTGAGTATTATCTGCTATATCTACGGTTTACGCATCAACAGAGACAAATACCCTATGCACTTCAGACAGTGCTCAGTTGTCAGCTTTGCGGTTGACACAAAAATAGTGGTACAAGTTGTACTCAAACGTGGGAGGTATGAATTGAAAGTCAAGTCACAAAGTTAGACCATTATGCCATGGTCAGCAGAACGGCTTATGACAACGCCTACCTCATGAGAGAGAATCCCCACCCAGTAGGGGAGGTGTAGCGGAGGGATGGGGAGAGGCTTCCCTCCCCATCCCCTCCCCAAATTTCTCAACGTAAAATACTTGATTGTGTTGTCCTGTGGCACAGCAGGAGGCCGGTGTGGTGCTAATGACTACAAACGCAGCTGTAATAGAATTAAATGTATGGATGATTGTCAACCCAGTTTACTCTTTAGTTTGTGCATACTGTATGTTCAACACCTACGAAGCCTCTCACTCAAACGTCTATGCATTCAACGCTACTAAATGACTTCCATTGGTTTAGTTGAAATAAATCTCTTCAGTTATAATCTTCTGATTCAGGCATGGAATCCCCGTTTTTGTTACTCTCATTATTCCCTTAATCCTTCATTTCCTCAATCATTATTCCCATAATCGTTTATTTCCTTTATCATGTCCATAATCCAGCAGTACTGTCTGTATTTCATCTCGTGACGGGGTTATGCTATGTTCAGTTTGATCACTACGGTCTATCACATTAATTATCATGTCCGGATGAAAGGCAGTTTGTCAACAGCTGTATTCTCAGAACTCTGCCCTTATTAATCCTACCACTCGAATCCTGCGTTTGGCTCATGCTGCATTGGTTATAGCTATAGCTACAGGACGTTGCTCAAGCGTAAATGAATGGATTGGCATATGTACCACAGGCCTATGTTTGCACAGGGGCCTGGTTAACAGCAACAATGAGGTTTTCTTCCATGCCGATATGATCATCTGATATGCTTCACTGTGTCATTGGATTGCAAAAAAAAGAGCTGAGAGACCTGCTCCAACCAAGTAGCCCTTCACTAAGTCCCTCCCCAATCCATCCTTGTCCAATAGGCAGGAAAGCTTGACCGGCATAGCAACAGTTGCTAAACTATTTGGACTGGCATTGGGCAGTCACTAAACTCCGCCCCTAAAAGGTGGGGTTTTATGAAAGGCTCATTAGGCTTTGCTACATGTCAAGTGTCAGGCTTCACTTTACAGCTGCATGCCGCTGGCAGCTGGCTTCCTTTAAAACAGACGAGGACTGCTAGTTTGAATATGCAGCATGAACAGATTAAACACGCACGCAAGATAATTTATATTCAGCTTGTTTATATTCTTGTGTCTCAACAGAGAATAAAGTGGTGAAAATTAAATGAATAAATCAAAGTACAATTGCATACCCAGATAGCAAAATGAATTGATTCAACGTTGAATTTTGGTTGAATCAATGCATGTTGCTATCTGGGTATTTATTCTGGAGTTTTTTTTTTGTGTTGGGCATATTACCGGTAATTCTTTTTATTCACCCTGTGTGTGTGTGTGTGTGTGTGTGTATGTGTGTATGTGTGTGTGTGTGTGTGTGTGTGTGTGTGTGTGTGTGTGTGTGCGTGTGTGCGTGTGTGTGTGTGTGCGTGTGTGCGCGTGTGTGCGTGTGTGCGTGTGTGCGTGTGTGTGTGTGTGTGTGTGTGTTCTGTGCAAATGGAGAATCATTTAAATCTGTGCTTTATAATTCACAAGGGGCATTTGTAAAGCATCTTGTCTGTGTTAGTTTGACAACAAATCAATTATAATATATAATTTGCAATATAATTTGCAATCCAGCTTTCGAGTTCATACATTGGACTTCTTGTCCACACATGACCACTGGATTTTCACATGACCACTTATAGGCCTGTATTCGCCCTGTATCTGCAGATTTAATTTACAGCTTTTTGTCATAACTTGTGCCACATTTGCTTTTGTCAATGAAACAAGAGTCTATGTCATATGACTGAGCAAATCGACATGTTAAGTCATGACGATGTATGATAACAGACATGCACACACGCGCGCGCGCGCGCACACACACACACACACACACACACACACACACACACACACACACACACACACCCACACACACACACACACACACACGCACTCGCACACCCTCATATTAATGAAAACACACACATTCCCAGTGGGTGTAGAGGCCCTCTATACATTTATCTAATGAAATCTAACTATAACCCATGGACTACGGTGTTTGTAACTACTATACTGCAAAATGTCCCTTCTGCATATTGTTCTGCACAATGACACACTGTATGGACTAGTAAAGCATGTAGATTTGAGTCGAGTCAAAATTGAACAACAATGCGATAGAAAAGACACTTTCTTCTTGATTTCCATGCCTTACTCATCCATAGATATCTTCCATGCCACCACCCTTCCATCTTCTTCTGTCCCCTCTATACAGAGATGACAGCTCCAGGTGTCCTAATCAGAACCACCATGGGACAGTTTATACAGATCATGATCGTTTATATCAGGGGTGCCTACACTTTTTTGACTTGACAAGATCTACAAATAAAAAATACATTTCAATGCCCCCAAGAAAGTTTGAGCTTTGAAATAGTGGCGATGGTGTTACTTACTATTATAGTGTTCAAGAATAATGCACTGCATGAAAAATAGAGGGGGAGAATTCAAAGGTTTTCCTGTATATGCTACGAGTCGTAGCATATACAGGAAAACCTTTGAGTCGTAGCCTACGACTGACATTTGAAAACAGTATTTGGGGTTTGAGTTGACAGTTCGTGATGTTGAGTTTAGTCTCTTGCACCCAAAACTAAGAACTTTCACGTTTTTGTCCACAATTGGGAAAGAGAACTGAAAAGAGAATTGGTCAAAATAACAATTATTCTCCATTTTCTAATTGTGTGGACTCTTGAAAATTACGTAATTCAGATGTTTAAATTTAATTTAACTCTTGAGAGTGTAAAATGAAACCAAATGGACCCGTAAGGGTCTATTTGGTTTCATTTTAACACTCTCAAGGGCACCCCTGGTTTATATTATCCAGACATTAGCTAGAATTGCTGTATACCCCTGTAATATCGCGCTAAACGGTAATACCGGTATATTGCCCAAGACTAGTAAACAGATTTGTTTAAAAACAGAATCTAACTCCACCTCACCTCCACTCTATTGGCTTATTATCAAACTGCTGGAGACTGCTGTGCTGTGATTGGCTAAAACGCTGCCTCACCCCACTCAACCCCCTCCCCCTCACACATTAGCCACGCCTGTCCTGAATCTGACAAATGTTTTGTTTTCATGATTTGTTGACAACAACAAAGTTCTAGATCATCTGCAGGACGGGGCAAGTATCTGTCTGCGGGGAAACGGCTGTAGCATCAAAGTAGAAGCAATGTAGAGGGGAAACATACAAAAACATATAGCTATACGTATATCTATTTTGATGTTTGTTTAAAATATTGCCTTTATTACCTTTAAACCACCTTCTTTGGTAAATGTTAAATGATCTCATATTGCTATAACAATACCAGTTATTTGAAATGTACAGTAAAATTGGACATTGATGGAAACCACTCTGAACAATATAGACAGTAGACACTGTATATTAAAGTATATAGCAGCCGCCCTAAGCCTTTAGGCAGAAAGCAAAACATCACTTTTCAGAGCCTACTATTTTCACACTGTAAACACACGTTTGAACACATGGCCTATGGTCATATTGTTCCCTGTCTGTTCTTATTTCAGTCTTATTACACCTGGGGAAACGTCACGGTTGGTGTGTGTGTGTGTGCGTGCGTGCGCGCATGTGTGCGTGCGTGCAGCTTCCATTCTTTTCTATATGGTGTTTGCATGTTCATGGCATTATCTTCAGCTTCAGTGAGTGCTTGTTTCGGTTTTTCACACTTGGATAACTGCCCTTTATCCTGCACACTATATACAGCACAGAACGAATGAGGTACAGTAATGGCAGGGGCGGATCTAGGCATGGGCATGGGGGGCAATGCCCCCCTAAATGCCCTGATTGCCCCACCAAACGCAATGGAATGCAAAACAACCCAAAATATTTCAAATTGCTTCAAATTGCTAAATGACTTGAAACACTACTACTGCTGCTAACTAACTACAGTTGTGGCACCACTAAACCAACAGCATTTCATCATTGAAAACAGAAAACTCTCTGAGTCAGACCTTTAGCTTTATGCATGCTGCATGCCTGTTGTAACTTCACCACCAACTGACGTTATTATTGATGCTTTGCTTGCCTAATTAACGTCTTTTAACCAAAAATGGTATGGGTGCGGCTTCATCGCCCGTGGCGTGAAGCGACACGGGCGATGAAGCCGCCCCCATACGATTTTCTCCTGCCCCCCAATTGGAAAATGTTACATCCGCCCCCGAGTAACGGTTCTAACAAGCCAGCCGGTGAACCTTATAGACTTAATCCCATCGCACACTTTAAATATTGCACGGCACACTTGAGAGTCGAGAGTTGTGAATAATACATTTTAACGGTAGCATTTAAGTCAATGTCGAAAGCTGCCAACAATATCAACAAGAATATATTGTCCACCTCCTACCCGGCGTTCACCCACGTCAGCACACACGTGCGTACAGTACGGCATTATTATATAATACACAGCTGCCGGTTTATAATTTTTTAATGTCTCTTTTGGGTGCATATCATTTCTCATGCATCTCTGTATACATTCAGCAGCCATTTTGAAAAATAAGGGGGCTGACGTAGCTGAATGCTGGAGAACCCAGGATTCATATTACTGTACAATGTGTACATATTTATATACCATTAAATTAATCTATTCTAAATAGACTGCGCCTATAGGATTTGGACATTTGGGCCTTTTGCGGTCCAAATGGCCCAATTACGGTAAAACAGTTTTAACTGCACACGCCTAATACATGTACATAAACATATACAGGTTACAGGTACGCTTATGCACATACCCATTGGCCTTCCTAAGCAATGTTGGCTGGAACCTTTGTTATTATTATTATGAGCTATTTTTATTACCCGTTTTGAAATTGCAAGACATTGAGTGAAACGAAACGCTGCCGACACGACCACATTCCTCCCTCTGAAACTGGAGAGGTTGATTTAAACATTTCAGTAAGAGGCAATTACCCTCCATTGTGTGTCGGAAGACGGAAAGGAGATTGGACTAAGGTACCTGCCGTCTTTGAATGGCTTTCCCTGATGGGCTATGTCAGCTCGCAGACAATTGTGGGTTCAGCATCTTGATTGTACTTCAAAATCCCTCCATATGATGCAGGGGAGTCGACGACTTTGCCATTATTGCATTACAAAGCTCTTTGGAGTGGGAAGCTATTAACTTTCAAAACAATGTGAATTCATTAAAGCACCTACACGTTTCAGCTTTTCAATCCAATTATCACAAAGCTGAGCTGAAGGTCAGTGGATGCTGACAGACGGACAAAAGAGACTGCCTGACTGACTGACTGACTGACAGTGAGCATCAGAAATCATAAGATAGGCAAGAATCAGGGAAGGATTATCTTTTGTCCACGTTTGGGCCCAGGCCCTGGGGCCCCTGTGCTAGGGGGGGGGCTAAGAGTCTCAAGTTCAGGACCCTCCCAAAAAAGCGGTTAACAGTGAATAGCAGTGGTGCATACGGTCGTTATTAACAATGGGTTTACTAAATTTGTGTCACTAAAATAACCCTAAAAGTCCCAAACCATCATGATACGGTACAATACTGCAAGTGTGTAAACATTTTGCATTTGTTTAGCTTAGTTATTTTCTGTTTTTATTACTTTCAAGCGATCCCATGCTGTAAATCCTGCTGAAATGCTGGTGCCTCTGCGCCAGAAAGAAAAATACTCCGGTGTAGGGGAGCCCTTTGGCTGGTGACGGCCCAGGGGCCCATAATTTCTTAATATGTCTATGGCAAGAATCAACAATAAATAAATAGACAAAAATATAGCTGATGTTTTATCCACAACAACTTGAAAAATCATGCAACTTGTATCAGTCAGTCAGTATATATATTTTTCCCTCTATGTTGCTTCTACTTTGATGCTGCAGCTGTTTCCCTGCAGACAGACACTTGCTTCATCCTGCAGACTGACCAGAACTTGTTGTTCTGGACAAGCATTCATCAGGCTCATGGAAGGTGGTGCTAATGTGAGAGGGGGAGGCGGTTGTGTGGGGTGAGGCCGCGTTTTAGCCAATCACAGCACAGCAGTCTCCAACAGTTTCATAATGAGCCAATAGAGTGGAGGTGAGGTGGGGTTAGATTCTGTTTTTACAAACAAATCTGTTTACAAACACAGTACTTGTCCACACTGAAGTTGCCGCTATTACCTTTAACAGTCGCATAAATAGAGAGTGCAAAAATAAAGAAGGGTTTTGACCCAAGGTAAACTTCAATCCAGCCTCTATATAAAATAGTAAAGTAGTAGGGTATTAATCTCAATGACCTTATATATAACATGAGGGCACAATGACAGATAAAACACAATGGATTAAATGCTTCTAAAGTCGAACAAATAAATCACTGCTGGCCAAACATCCATCATCCTTGGTGTCACACAGGTGATGTGTCCCCTGTTCAAACGCAGCCTCCTGAGGCCAATGATAAAAAAAAAAAACATCAGTTCCTAACCCCAGAGAATGTTTTTTCTATTATAAATACTGACAAAATCTCATAATAAGTGCATACATGTGTACACAGTATGCTTTTTATAATGCACAACAGGATAGGATACTGCTGTGTAATGATTTACAATACTTTAATAAAGCAGTGGTTTTCAACCTTTTTGATACCGGGGCCCACTATTTATTCAGAATTTGAGCCACGGAGCATGGACCACGGACCATGCTGGTACATTTGGTTTCATTTCCCACTTTCAAGAGTTAAAATATTCATCATCTGAATTAGCCCAAGTCTACACAACTAGAGAACGTAGAAGATTAATGGTCATTTTGATCTGTATGCTTGACTGTTTTGGTTCTGAAATCCAGCATGGTATTGTGGACAAAAGCAAAAGCAATCTTTGGTTTTGGGGTCTGTGGGGCTAAAATGTCATGAAATGGTGGTCTGTGATTGAAATTCTGAATAAATAGTGGGCCCTGGTATCAGTGGCGTTTCTAAGCAATTTGGAGCCCTAGGCAAGATTTTCCCCGGAGCCCGGCCCCTTCCCTCATGGCGCCCTATAGCGGGTCCATTTGGTAAGGGGCTTCCAGGGAAAATCTCCTCATGGTCGCCCCCCTTCCCTCATGGCGCCCTAGGCAACTGTCAGTCTGCCTAATGGCAAAAACGCCCCTGCCTGGTATGAAAAAGTTTGAATCCCCTTCACTATGTGGCTCTGGGCAAGGCATCTCCATGACTAATATCTGAAGGGGATGTTTGCTCACCCTGGACGATATATTATAATAGAAACTGTGCACAGACAGTACAGGGCATGGCATGGCACAGCACAGCACAGCACAGCACAGCACACCTCGCAGAGCCCTCATTGATTTACCTGCTCTCACCTATTTGCTGTCATGGCAGCAGGTTGATGTCAGATTTTCTCCTTCATGTCAAAGAAAATGACACCTTGTCGTCATATTCACACATGTATCTCTCTCTATTGCTCTCTTTTCTGTCTCTCCCTTGTCCCCGCCATGCTGTTCAAAGGTTCACTGCTGTGTCACCAGGTTCTCTTATTTTGTGTGAGTGTGTATACAGTATGTATATACTACATATATATATGAACCATTCTACCAAATTGTGTCGAATTCAGTTTAAAAATGAGTGAATTTTTCATGCTAATTTGGAAAACCTTTTAACACTTGATCATAACTTCAGCATAATGTTGTCAATTGTTTCGGTATAACTGTTTCGGTAGTGACTTTGCTTTGCAAAATGTGGCCAGCAAAAACAGCTTTCTACTGAGGTACATGGATAAAAACAGCACACTTCATCCAAAACATCCAAAAAGTTTCTAATTTAAGAAGAAGTGATGGGCTCAGTTTTCACACTCCAAAATAATACACACTGATTTTTTTTTTTTTCGTTTCTCATGCCAATAAAGCCCTTTGAATTGAATTGAGTTCCCTGTTCATTTTCCTCAGATTTTTTTTTTTATTTAAACAATGATTCATATAAAGATATTTATACTGCGGACAAAGCTGACTCGGGTTGTGACAAACACACTAACAAATAATTAGAAAAATTAAAAACATCAGGTTAGAACACTATTTGTTTTTCATCTTGATAATTATTGGTTCAGTCCAAAATATTGTGTTTATTGATGCGATTTGGCTTTGTAGGACGCTTAAAGGTTATTTAAATATATACTTTCTGAAAGGTCCATGAGGAAAATGAATGTGTTATTTACTTCCGGAACAGGCAAGGGGGCCGGGCTGCAGCGCTTTATAGTATCATCTTACTGTATAATGAGCATCATTAGTATCAATATTGCAGACATTAAACTGGCCCAGCTCGACGGTTGTGTTGAAAACTTTGTCTTGTGCACTTGAGTTTTGTTTCCTTGGTGACATTCAATAGGCCTATAATACAGGTTACATGCTTGTTGGTAAAATGCCATCCATTATCCCATCTTACCGTTGGTTTAAAAGGACAAGTGCTTAATCCGGATCCCATCAGTAACTTATTTTTTCCACATCATATCAAACCACACATTACAATATAATTGGACCACTATATGAGTTTTAATAATAAAAACTCAGATGGCACCCGTGGAACAGGAGTTTCTACCGGAGTGATTGGAGAGGCAAAAGTGAGGGGAGGAGAGGTGGAGGAATAGGTTACCTCTGAGATTACATGTCAGAGTGACATAAAACTCAAGCGTGTTTATCTACTGATAAACACGCTTGATGTGTGAAAAAGTTTGGAATTACAGAAATACCCACAGTAGAATAAAGACAATCTGCGGCCATGTTAACTGTTCCCATGCGTCATTGTTGGGACGGGGACCTCAAGGGTGAAATGTAGAAAATGGGGCATCTGTGACAAAAATCAAGGACATTATGTATCATGTCACAGGAATCAAGGTAGATTGATGCCCAATGTGTTTTGGTGTGGAATTCACCTTTAACCCTTTTTGTGGGAGCCCTGAACTGATAATAGCTGATCTACAAGCTCACACCACTTTGCACTGCGACCCATTGTGGGATTGTAGCTCTTCTATTTTAGGCATGCAAGTAAACCAAGTGTACAATGACATACTGTACTGGATCCCTTGTTCATTAGCCCTTTCTAATAACATTTTAGTCTAGTTCTTAGGATGACACAGGAAATTGTCAATATATTTAGTCTTAGTCACCATAGTTTTCATTTAGTTTTGATATTGCTTTAGTCAGTGAAAAGGGGTAATTTCATGTCAATAGTATTAGTCGACAAAATTAACGCTGGTTGCCTGCTTAGGTAAACTGCTGTAAATGTTTCACTGCAGCCAACAGATATACAGTAGGTCAAATACTGCAGTGCATATACAGTATATTACCTGTTACACTGCTGTTGATTATACATTTGGCTACTGTATACTGTATATTTGGTATACTCTGTCTATAAGCTGGTTGGTTGGCACTTCACATATGAGCCTCGTCGTACAGTCTATTATTCACTGACAAAACTATTCACATTCAAGCTCATGTTATGTACATTATAGACTACTTACTGTCTAACCTAGGTTTGTACAACATGTTGTTGTTTTCTCTCATCTTGGTTGTCATATGGATTCACTGTAAAGCTGTGTTGCTTTATTTCGTAGAGATATTCTAGTCAGTGCGTTTCGTGTGTTTCTTTTTGTTTCTATTTTTGTAGTTGTTACCTGAATTGACTCTCGCATTTCATCATTGCCCTATGGCTGTGAGTCCTGTCGCCTTTGTCCATCACATTCATGTCTGAAATACGCTAAGAAACCTCTAGCCTGATTTATTATGCAGATGTATTCTGTCTGTACTGGGTTACCATTCATAGGGAAAAGCTAGTTCAATTCCTCCAGACAGGTAGTCTGGAGGAATTGAACTAGCTTTTCCCTATGAATACTGGCTACGCTCTATTTAGTTAGCAGAATGTCAAATGTATTACCATGTTTTCAGTGCTTAAATTGTAAATTATAAAGTCAATTGTTAATTCTGCTTAAATTGCAAACTGTAGTTTGTAAAATTAACTAAACTGTATGATGTATTGTGAAATTAATTGTAACTGTTGTCAGCCTGACCATGCGTTGCACACGTGCATGTGCACCCACATACTGCACTGTACATACTCCACACACCCACACACACACGTGTGAGCATGGACATGCACGTGCATGCACAGACACACGCTATCACACACACACACACACACACACACACACACACACACACACACGCACACGCACACGCACACGCACACACACACACATTATCTCTCTACTGTTTGAATAAAAACTTTATATTGAATCATAAAATCACATGACTTCCATCCATGCCTGAGCACCAAAAAACAACAGACACAGAAATGCGCACACTATCTGTGGTCAGGGCTACTGTAAACACAGTACCACACACACACACACACACACACACACACACACACACACACACACACACACACACACACACACACACACACACACACACACACACAGACACACACACACACACACACACACACACACACACACACACACACACAGTACACAAAAAACACACACTGTACACAAAAACAGACTACAGCAGATATCTAATTATGTCCAGGATGTCAACAATTCAGGGACACTCTATCTGTGTATCATGCCCTGAGGCCAAGACCAGGAAATATGCAGCAATTATTTCAAAGGGACAATAAAAGTGCACCAAGAGAGAAATGCAGCATAAAATGTGTTCAGTGGACTAGCATGGCTGTCCTGGGAGAGAGTAATATGCCGACTAAGAAGGCCACAAACAACAAATCACGGAAAAGCAAACAAACTTGCTAACACGTTTCATGGAGTGAGTCTGCATGAGATGGTAAGTTTCCCATATAATAGTTTGATTAATGATCGGGACCTTGGGGCAGACTGGTCAAAAGTAATGGAGGGGGGGGGGCATACTTCAGACTAATAAGTCTGATCAGGGGCGGATGTAACATGACCCATTTGGGGGGGGGGCATGTTGGAGGGGCAAGAGAAAATGGCATGGGGCGGCTTCAACGCCCGTGTCGTTCGCCGCCACGGGCGATGAAGCCGCACCCATACCATTTTCGGTTACAGGACTTTTATTAGTCAAGTAAAGCATCGATAATAACATCAGTTGTTGTTGAAGTTGCAACAGACACGCGGCATGCATAAAGCTAAAGGTCTGACTCGGAGAGTTTTCTGTTTTCAATGATGAAATGCTGTTGGTTTAGTGGTGACACAGCTGTAGTTAGTTAGTAGCAGTAGTAGTGTTTCAAATCATTTTAAATATAAGAATGGATGATTCCTTGTGAGGCATGACCTCATCAAGATGGCTATACAGAATGTATAAAAAGGGTGATTCTCAGTTGTCACTACCAACCAGTTTTTACCCAGAACCCAGATCCCCAGGGCTTTCCAAAGACATTCTATATAACAAATTATAGTCAAACATCATTTCAACATGTACTGTTTTGTTAAAGCTGCTGGAAAGCTCTTCGGTCAGTCCGTCCACCAAGCTAGGCACTACTCCACGTCACGCCCAAACTTCCACACCAAGTATGGAAACAGGCTGATGGTTGGAGGCGCCATGTTCTGCATGCCTGTCTGGGCATATGCGCTAACGCAGACTGGTATCACCTGGAACCTGTCACCGGTCGGCCGGGTCACACCCAGACCCTGGAGAGAACCTGAGGACGAGGAGTGATGATGACCTGTGGATGCAGCTCCACAACAACAAACCATGACCCACCTCCATTATTGATTTCTGTACAAAAGCAAAACATTGATTGTGTGTGTGTGTGTGTGTGTGTGTGTGTGTGTGTGTGTGTGTGTGTGTGTGTGTGTGTGTGTGTGTGTGTGTGTGTGTGTGTGTGTGTGTGTGTGTGTGTGTGTGTGTGTGTGTGTGCTTGTACATATGCAGTATAAGTTAACGCAATGACATTCGGCCTGCCCTGGTGGCCCTGATGGTGGTGTGGCCTTCCCCATCTCCCTTCACAAACTGTCGACTAGATCGCACAAACTTCTCACATTGTGAGAGGAGGTATCTTACTAAGTCCCCATTACATCACCACTTAAAACCGGCCAATCCGAGTACCTTGATGGTCAACCATGGACCGCCGACCAAAATAAAACTAAAAAGAAGCCCCAAATATAGGCTTATATTTCAAACAACAAGTGGAATGCCTGGCTATGGGCATGTTAGTCTAGCATGGCCAGACTATTGCCTCTCACAATTTGAGAATGGAAGCTCTGATCACAAGTAAAATACTAGATCAGCACAGAGTGCAAACTTGCGCATTGTACCCAAGTATGTAATGGCGTACTCGTCCATGAGTGGAGCAGGGCGGGCTAATACTTATGCCATTAGCTGTAAAGGTCTTTTACTTACGCCACCATCACGTCATCACCTAAATTGGCCAATCGGAGTAAACCCGAGGGACCGACCGCTAAACACTGAACAAAGTGCACCGATCGCCTTACTTGTGCCCGCTCCGCTCACTCAAGTAATATAGCCAGGGGTGAAGCCTCCTTTCCCCACTTCCGTTTTGTCTTCACAGTCATGCGAATTTAACCTGATGATAAAACAAAACTGTCTAACACAGGGGTTTTCAACAGGTGGTCCGGGGACCACCAGTGATCCCTGAGAGGGTTCCGGGTGGTCCCCAGCTAAGTTGGTTAACCAGATGTAACTCTTGAGAATGTAAAAATGAAACCAAATGGACCCTTGTGGGTCCATTTGGTTCCATTTTTACACTCTCAAGAGTTAAAATGTTCATCATCTGCAATTAGCCCAAGTCTACACAACTAGAAGATGGACAAAAGCAAAAGAAATCTTTAGTTTTGGGGTCTGTGGGGCTAAAATGTCCTCAAATGGTGGTCCGTGGCTCAAGTGCTGAATAAATGGTGGGCCCTGGCATCAAAAAGGTTGTAAAGCCCTGGTCTAACACATATACCGTATAGCTTACAGCTTGGCAAAATGGAAATATTAGTTGAAGAGGACAGTTAAACTAACATACATTTCAATACATGCAATTCAACACATTGGGCCCTGCTCCAATCAATGGGAGTAGCTTGTGTATATGTATGACTCACTTCTTGTGTTCCTTTTGGAGGTCACCTACCACCTCCCAGACACCAGGCAGGCACCACCAGGTTGGCCCTATATCTACTCTACAGGGGGGAGGAGGCCCCGGAAGTGGTCCATCTGAACAGATCTGATCCAATTCTCCTACTGCGATGGGGTCTGTGCCAAATTAAGGTGTGCTATCATATCAATGGTGTCCAGAGGAAACCTCATCATGACTGTTTCTGAGGTTTTAGATTTTTTTTTTCAGTGATGACACTATCTAGACATATTTTTCCATTCATTCTGTGAATGAATGACTGTGTGGTGAAATCTTTTAAGTTGAAATAAAAAAAAAGAAATCACATCCGCATCTGAGCCTGGGGTGCTTTTATCATCTTACAACACACATTAGGCCTACAACATGTTTGTGTTAACGATGGATGATAATATGGCATAGGTAGTAGCATAGGTCAATTTCCATGGTTCTACACAGACACACAAAGTTGGGCATAGGTGGGGCAATGGGTCTGGGAGAAAAGCCTTTCATTTAATCAAGACAAGAGGGGTCTTCCTCCAATCAGGGTCGAGGGGTGGGCTGTGGGCCTGTTGCATTTCCCCCACTGTAGAGTGTGTGCATGTGCACATCTTGTTAAGGAGGGTTTTTCCAAATCACTGTATGCTCCTTTAAGCCTAATGCCAGTCTGTCTACATGTAAATGTTGCAGACATACAGTACATAAGCTAAGTAGTACTGATTTGATTGGGCTGCATGGGCTTCTGCCTCTGCTGAGGCATCAAAAACAGTTGGAACATAAATTGATGGCACAGCATGCGCGCCTCAGAGTCGTGACGCACCCTGCTTATTTCTAAAGGCCGTCATCCATTTTGTGGGCGATTATGACGATGACGATGTGGATGGAATAGGAAAGGGGGTGAAGGGGCGTTTTCTGGGTTCGAAGTACCATCTAGTGGAGAGAAATATAAACTGCAGCCCAATGTCGTGCCAACAAATTAACCTCTATGCTCAGTGTGCGATGTGATTGTAAAATGAATGACGAATTAGCTGGAGTTATCGTTTATTATGCGTAGTTGACAATGCAGATCCCAAATCAGGTTATAATGTTTAATTGTAGCAATTGGAGAATATGTTTAAAGTATTATGTTTAAACTGAACAATAAGGAACAATATAATCACTGCATCACTTCCCCCACTTAACCAATACTGTGAAAGTAGATTTATAAGCCTGTCTGACAGTCTGACTGACCTCACCTTATAGTAGGACCATCACAGCTTGAAAGGCCAGCTAGTATTTGGCTGCAAAATGACACCTGCACAGTCGTCCTGTGTTTCACTGCTATATCCTTTACAACTAGCTCCTCAGGCGTCGTTTCTTTTTTGCCATCCAACTCCTGTAAGGGTATACTGCTTGCATGCATGCTTTCCTGAGAAACAGAAGAACTCTTGGACTCTGTACTTGTGTGTGTGTGTGTGTGTGTGTGTGTGTGTGTGTGTGTGTGTGTGTGTGTGTGTGTGTGTGTGTGTGTGTGTGTGTGTGAGTGTGTGTGTGAGTGTGTGTGTGTGTGTGTGTGTGTGTGTGTGTGTGTGTGTGTGTGTGTGTGTGGCTGTCACTCACAGGGTCAAGGACAGGTCACTCTTGGTGTTGACCTGAGTGTAGGGTTCAGAACTGCAGGCTCTCCTCCGCCACAGTCTGAAAACACATATCAGACATAGCAGCCCATTACATTTTCTTAGCTTATTAATGTCATTTCTGAACTATTTTGTAATGCATATGAATATTGGCAGGTTTTTTTCTTTTGTTCATAGGCCTTCTTAAAGGTACAGTATATTTAGTGATTTCACATATCAATTAATATTAGCGGGGTTGCCATGGGAACCCCACTATTGTTATAGTGATGGCAAAATGTGTAAACTTTTATCTTTATTTTTTTTTCTAGAGAAACTCCTCTATTGTTAATTTGTTAATGTGATGGCTGTGTATACCTTATCTGAAGACCTTTTATTTAATTTAAGCTAATATTTTGTAATCCTTCAGCCAATGAGAAACCACTGTCTTAGATGTAACTAAAGCATGTTTCAAAATTGGTAGGTCATTGAGAGGTTAGAGAGAGGTAGGTTAGAGGTCTTCACGGGTCTCAAAAAATCCATCTGAAATTCCATCCGAAAACAGAAATAAATCTCTGCAATATCGTCGATTCCGAACTGTTCCGAAAATATTTTCAAATAGTTCAGCTATATAACCGAGTCAATCCATGGCATTTTTTTTTTCTGATTCCGAACTGTTCCGAGATTTCTTTCAAATGGCTGCACCGAACCCATCCGACATGCGACATCCAACGACATTCCGAGAGACCCGACCCAGGCAGACAGAGATAAGAATTTATGAACTAATACAGCTGACGTATTGACCAGTTTATATTTTTAACACGCACAGAGAAGAGAAATAGTAAGGGAATTTTACCAGATATTTGGCATATCTGGGAATAAATTCGTTACCAAGCAAACTCTTCACCAATGTGTTTCTAAAGGTGTCTAATAACATCTCCTAAAAAGTTGAAATTCAACTCCTGTGGGAAACCTAATAAAAAACTGCACAAAGTTGGTGTACCAATAGGCGATTTTCTAAAATTCGGAAATGTTTAATTTGGCCTCAAGTTACTTGTGAGGAGTCAAACTAGGGTTTTTTCATCATTCTGAGTTCATTTATAGCATTTGTTTTACAGTACAACCTTTCCTTAGTGGAAAAACTGCCCCACACCTTATTATATTTACATAAAGTTGTGTTTATTACAATTCGTTTAACATTGGTCAGAGAAAACAGTGATTTCACTGTGTGGAATGCTTTATGAGTCAATGTGTGAATATTCATCCTCAATGCCTTCATCATGAATAGCATTCTTATATATGTATATATTATTAATAGCAGGTAATGCCTTGACAGACTTCACAAGCTGAGATGCACTTGACGTCATTATTCCTGAAGCTGCATCGTTGACTGCTGCAATCTCCATGGCAATTGCAGCTTGCAAACTGGAGCAGCTCTTCAGGAGCCATGGGGTCCAGAGTTGGAACTTGAACTGTCCATCCGGTCCGGAGACATGCTCTGTAGAAGGAGCCAGTCACAAGTCTGTAGGTAGGCACGGAGCGAATATTGTGCTGAGGCACTCTCTGTTGGAGGTAGATTCTCAGTTTGATCATCCCAGCCGTTGCCTTGCATGAGAAGTTGCTGTATCGAACTTCACCCAGAGTAGTACCTGGTACATGTAGAGGAAGATCACAGTACCAGCCCAAAATATTAGTATGAGTACCTGTCAAATAGAATTGTTTTACCATGACCAGGGGTCGGCAACCCAAGATGTTGAAAAAGCCATTTTCGACCCAAAATTAAATTCAAAATCTGTCTGGAGCCGCATTTTATTTATTTATTTTTTTCCTGAGAGTGTGCAAATCTGAACCAAATGGACCCTGGCGGGTCGATTTGGTTCCATTTGCACACTCTCAGAAAAAAAGGTCCTCAAAGAAACATAAATTAACATGGTGAAACACAACCTTTCTCCAGAAATGGAGTTTCTAAAAAAAAATAAAAAAAAATAAAGTTTTACAGAACTCCATTTTTACAGAACTCCATTTCTAGTCCACACAACATCTCTAAGGTATATTAATGACAAAGTAAACTGAGTAAACCTTTGAAAATGGGTGGTTCAGATTGAAAGCTCCACCTCTGATAACTGCTGGGCTAAAGTGCTACATTAACTGGCAACTGTCAGACAGCGCAGCGCGTTTTGGGTGACTGAAATGTTTATATTATTTTGGTGTGGATCACCCCAGTGTGTGTATGTAATAATGCTACAGCCACTGAGCCACTAGGGCTGTGTTCTGGAGCCGCATGCGGCTCCTGAGCCGCAGGTTGCTGACCACTGACCATGACCAACGATAGCAGAGACCATATCACACCCAGTGAAGGCTTGACAGAAAACCAGGTAGCATCTCTGTTTTTCAGTGAGAGCTTCTCGAATCCTCCTGACATCATAGAGCCCTTTGATGTCATGAAGAGTGGGTGTTTGGTGCCTGGGCTATGGTGCACCAACATTACCATATGTCAACTGCCTGGACCTGAAAATATAATAATATATGCAATGCATGCCCAACTATGCAAAAATAATAAAATATATAAAACTAGTCAAAGCTCCACGTACCTTTCCAAAGAGCCACCTGTAGCAGCAGACAATGGCTCTCTCACAATTAAAGTGTCGGCATCATTGTCAGTCGGCTCCACGTTGATGTTAAGCT
The DNA here is from genome assembly GCA_039105355.1 of Benthosema pterotum. Taxonomy (NCBI): domain Eukaryota; kingdom Metazoa; phylum Chordata; class Actinopteri; order Myctophiformes; family Myctophidae; genus Benthosema; species Benthosema pterotum. Next base: position 34,323,863 of record CM076985.1, read on the forward strand.
TCCAAATATTGAAGAGAGGAGGTGAATGAGCTGACTCTTTTTGTGGCAGTTGTCCAAGAACTTTGCTCTTGGTGCCCAGTGTATCAGATCTGGTTGAATCTGGACATCATAGCATGACTTCTTGCTATGGCGGATGTGATCATGATCTTTTGGCAAGTTGTAACCATCAAAGACCACAATGATGAGAGTTCCGGCCAAGATGCTGCAAGTAGCTTAGGTCACTGGTGGCAATCTCCTGCCAAGTCCGACCTTGTTCTCACTATATAGAGAAGCCATCCACCATCAACCACCAGATCTCATACACTGAACACCAAAAGCAAATTTCTTGAACAAATGCCAGAAAAACAGTCAGCTCATTCACCTCCTCTCTTAAACATTTTGGAAGCTTAACATCACTATGGAGCCAAGTGACACTGATGCTGACAATTTAGTTGTGAGAGCAATTGTCTGCCTTGTCAGTAACATACATACTTTTATTAGCTATGACTCTCTTAAAAGTAAGAGCTTTGACTAGTTTTACGTATTTTCACATAGTTGGACATGCATTGCATATATTATATTTTCTGGTTCGGGCAGTTGACACAGACGTACTGTAATGTTAGTGCATAGCCCAGGCACCAAACACCCACTCTTCTTCACAACATCAAATGGCTCTTATGATGTCACCTGGATTCGAGAAGCTCTCACTGAAAAACAGAGAGGTTACCTGGTTTTCTGTCACGCCTTGTGTGATATGGTCTCTGCTATCGCTGGTCTCTGCTATTACCGGTTAAACAACACTGTTTAACAGGTAATAATACCAATATTTATATCAATGTTTTTTTTTATATTGAATGAAACAAACCTTCAAGTGCATTCTTCTTCAGGTTTTGGGCAGGGGACATACAGTATATACAGTGATTAAGGCTGGTACATCGATCTTCCTCTACATATACTAGGGACTACTCTGGGTGAGGTTCGATACAGCAACTTCTCACACAAGGCAGCGGCTGAGATGAACAAACTGGAGACTCTACCACTGGAGACTCTATTTGCTCCGTGCCTACCTACAGACTCGGAACTGGCTCCTTCTACAGAGCATGTCTCTGGACCCCAGTAACCATGGATAGGTAGTTGGTGTTCATGGTTATGAGCCAGTTCCAACTCTAGCCAGTTCCAGTTCCCAATGGCTCCTGAAGAGCTGCTCCAGTTTGCAAGCTGCAATTGCCATGGAGATTGCAGCAGCCAACGATGCAGCTTTAAGAAGAATGACGTCAAGTGGATCTCAGGTTGTGAAGTCTGTCAAGGCATTACCTGCTATTAAGAATACCGGTATATAATAATAATATAAGAATGCTATTCATGATGAAGGCATTGCGGATCAGTGTTGGGCAATATTACTTAGGAGAGTAATATCTTTACTTTACTTATGACCCCTTAGAAAAAGTAATACTATTACTTTACTTATTACTAGATTTTAAATATTACATGTTACTTTCCTCCCTACCCACCCACACCCACACACACGCAAAGGAATAGAAATGTACAACACAATCCGTTTAGTGAAAACTGTGTTAATTTGTAGAGTAGGTCATGATCTACTAACTACCATGGATCTCTGTTATTATCTGTTGCTACCTTGTAAATCTGTTCTATTTTCACATGCAACAACAAGCTCAAAAGTAGTAAAAGAGAGTAAGAGTAACTAGACATGTTTTGACAGAGTAACATATTACTTATTACACATTTTGGCAGAGTAATATCTTTACTTGCTGGAAAAAGTAATAATATTACAGTAATTAGTTACTGCCCAACACTGTTGAGGATGTATATTCACACATTGACTCATAAAGCATTCCACAGGATGGAATCACTGTTTGCTCTGACTAATGTTAAACGAATTGTAATAAAATACAAGTTTATGTAAATGTAATGAGGTGTGGGCCAGTTTTTCCACTAAGGAATGGTTGTAGTGAAAAACAAATGCTATAAATGAACTCAGAATGATGAAAAACCCCTAGTTTGACTCCTCACAAGTAACTTAAGGCCAAATTAAACATTTCCGAATTTTAGAAAATCGCCTATTGGTACACCAACTTTGTGCAGTTTTTTATTAGGTTTCCCACAGGAGTTGAATTTCAACTTTTTAGGAGATGTTATTAGACACCTTTAGAAACACATTGGTGAAGAGTTTGCTTGGTAACGAATTTATTCACAGATTTTCATATATTTCCCTAACTAAAAGGACAATTAGGAAAGCACCTCGGGGAGAGGGAAGAATAGGCCTACTTGAAGACAAGATCTGTGCCGTACACTACAGTAGATGCCATACACTGGCCCGCATGCAATTATCATGGACAACCGCAAGGTGGCAGCAAAGTATCAACACTGTGTGTGTGTGTGTGTGTGTGTGTGTGTGTGTGTGTGTGTGTGTGTGTGTGTGTGTGTGTGTGCGTGCGTGCGTGCGTGCGCGCGCGCGCGCGCGCGCGCGTGCGTTTTGGAATGTAGCATTTTTAGGTAGGTAGGTTAATGTGTCAAACGTCCTATGCAATCATTACCGTTCAGTCAGTTGTGAAACGTATCCTCCCTAACCCGTAAAGTGAAAAAAAGTTAAAAGTGAAACCTGCTGCGTTGTTTGTTTCCCTCTGTGGGTAAATTCCTCCACTGAAGTGAAAAGACTGCGCACCGCCGGGTGATCAGATATAGGAGCGCGTTCATAGGCTGAGAGGAATCATCACAATCATAGGCAAATTGGACAACATCTGTCCAGATAGGAGTAGTAGGCGGGGCCGAATGTGGCCAACGTGAGTTTTCTTTCTGTGCTTTTTTTAGATTGTTAAATTGATACAGAGAGGAGAGATGAAGGAACAGCAGATTATCAAATGATTTGGACTCTCTCTCTCTCTCTCTCTCTCTCTCTCTCTCTCTCTCTCTCTCTCTCTCTCTCTCTCTCTCTCTCTCTCTCTCTCTCTCTCTCTCTCTGTAGTAGCCTACCACAGTCTCATCAGCTGCTCTCGTCAGGACACAGGTGTTTCCCACTCGACCGGACCTATGAGATGCTACTAAAACGCAACGGGAGGACTCTTCTGATCATAACGGTGACCTGCATGTTCTTCTCCAGAGGTTTACTGTGGTCCTACCGAGATGAGCAGGATACAAGTGAAAGGTAGCCTATATAAGGCAACGTAAGGGACACAATTAACCACTTAGTGTGGGCTACTCGGAAATAGCTGGTTGTCTTCTTTTGATTCTTCCTCTTCTTACAAGCTTCCCCACTGAGCACTAGATCTAAAACATGTCAAAAATGTCTTAAAAAAGACTAAAATAAGTTGTTTTTTAGAGATTTAATTCGTTGATTAGTGGTTGTTTAAACGTCTCGACCCCCAATCAACGTCTCTAAAAAAAATATTAATTTTTTTCCCCTTAGTGGTCATTGAGTTAGATTTTTTTTTCTATTACAGTATCCCAAGCCTATTATTTAGACCAGGCTCATTCTTTGTTTATAATAGCTAAAGGCAAATTTGGGTATAAGGACTTCATGGTTGTGTTATTGCTATTGATATTTTATTTTATTCATTTATTTATTTTTCCATAATACAGTGAAGTCTGCTCTCAAAATAAGATTGCCACAACCAAGTACCCCTGCTTGAAATCAACTGGAGAGGTTACGACTTGTTACAGGTAGGATGATTTAAAAAAGTTACCTGTTTATATTACCTCTGTAACATAGCTCCACTGCTTCTGTGGTACTGCAAGGCAGTGGATATAAGCAGTGGAGCCATGGACCAGAGCTATGTTTATACGCCTACTAAACATGTCCTCTATGGTTTAGTTTTCATCTGCAACAACTGTTCTTCAATCAATATCCATCCTCACTATTGCTGCTCATACACTGGCACCTTTTCTGTGATTGTATATTATATTACAATCATAGGAGAGGTGCCAATTAGCACCTCTGTGAACAGTTCAAATCTTAGCTGGGGGGGGGGGTTAGGGATCCTCTGCATTTCTTGAGAGGTTTCTGAGGTCTGTGACACTTGAGATTGCATGCAAAATCTGCAATGGACCTTGTACTGGTCCTTAATTGGTTTTAGTTTTTTCCCCTGGGCTGATCATTCACAAGCCTGATGGTACATACTGATATGGTGCTGCTGAGGCGACACCTGCACACCACTGAGATGTTCATAGGCCATCATGCTGGATAAAGGTGGGGCTGCAGTGCTGTTAGAGCATCTGACTGGATTTCACACTAGACCTCACAAGACCTTTCATGTATAATGTATTTACATTTATAAGATGAGTAATGCTACACATACACACACTGTATGTTTAAAGCAGTTTTACAATTTCCATTCAGTACTTACAGATAAAGTCTCACTATAGTACTACACAAAGTATTACAACAGGACTGTAATCTGTTACTGAACAAGGCAAGACAGTGCTGAGACATTTCCCAGCATGTATAATATTTCTTATGGGTCTTGTAAACATACATTTAAAAATTATGCTGTATGAATTAAAATGAATGAGGTCTGGTTAACTGACTGTCTTTGGAATAGTTAATGGGACACCAAGATCTTTTGGGAACGTTTCATGCATGAAAAAAAAGAAAGCATGAAATGTTGATGGATGTTGTTCAACCACTTGAACCCAAGCATCCCCATTCCGCAAATATACCAGTAAGACATGCAGGAAGAACACATGGTTTATTGTGGAATGGAATGGAGTGTGCCGCACACACAGACACGCAGACATTTCTGCCTGGTTTACATAGTTTTGAATGCAGTGAGCCAGGCAGAAATGTCTGTCTGTGCGACACGAAAGCGACGTACATACTGCATGTAATCTCAATCACTGCATTTGCAGTGGGTGCAGTCAGTGCTCTCAATTTACTTGTTAAAAATACTTCAAAAGTGAGAACATACATGTTCATGTTCAACATACATGTTCAGTTAATGTAATAAGGCCATAATCATGATTATGGTGTTTTATTTTTATTTATTTTTAATTCATTTGACTTTATTTCTATTTCAAAAACTATAGGAATGTGGACTTCCAGTTTGGACTAAATAGCCACGGTTTCTTTTTTGCTGCACTTGAGACATTATTGTCTGGCATTTAAGCCTGTTGACATTCTGTTTGATCATTATGTCTCAGACATGCTCTTAACATGATTATGTTGGTTTATGGTTATTGGTTGAGGTCCCCGTTGTGTTCAGAATGTTTGTTTAAAGAAGAAAGGCTGGTGTTAGCAGAGAGGCTGCATGGAGTCTGAAATGCATGCATAGTTCAGGGTGCATTTCAGTTCACTTGTACGGTGCAAGTCAATACATGAATGCTTATCGGTTGCCGTCAAGGCAAGGCAAATCATCATTGTCATGCCAGACGAGGTTGTGTCGCTGCCAGTAGGCTTACTATACGCAGGGTCTTTCCAAAATGTAGTCATAAAGATAGAAATAAATACCGGGGTAATTTGTCGACCAGTGCAATTTGACTCCTCAGAGCTGCAGTAGGTGCACTTGAAGGAAGGGTGTACTAGATGATACAAGTTCGATCGATCGATTGATTCATATGTCTGTCTGTCGAGAGACCATGTTGCTGCTTGCAATCTGATGCACAGTCACCCTATTAGCATTCATCATAGTGCACTGTGAAAGCTCCAGCATGTGAAAGCTCCAGCAGAAAGACACAAAGAAACCCAGCAGACATGCACCAGGCAAAACAAACAAACATAAAAACATGCACCAGAGTACAGGCATGAGTCCAGAGGCCCATTTAGGAGAACGCTTTTAACACGCAGGAGTTTAGGTGCATGCATAGTAATTGTTTTGTATGAAAACTATGTGATTTGATTACATAGACTTGTATTAAAAGGTCCATTGATTTCAAGAATCGTTGCACTGCACGCTGAACTGTAACCGCTGTAGTAAGTGGAGTAGAAAGCAATGATTACGTGAATTATCATAAAATTGTCAGTATACTCTGGAGACCTGGAGTGGATTCTGAATTCAGTTTTGACAACACCAGCTGAAGTACTGTATGGGGAAGTTTCCAGAGGGGGAGGGAGGGAGGAGTGGGTGGGAGAGAGAGAGAAGAGCCAGATTCATTGTGTTAGCTCCACAGGACAAACCCACATAAATAATCTTTATTTATAACTTTAGGTGACAAGTAATTACAGAAGGCAATGATTACATTTGTGTGATTTACTGTGTACACTCTCTAAGACCCGGCTACCTTGCAGCGCAAATGGCTTTTCTGGGAGAAACGCAGCGCTCAGTGTTTCCACTCTAGTGGTGTAACGGTTACACATAATTGATATGTGGCGTGCGTAATTGTTGCTTTGTTATTACTCCAAACATTTCTGGTGGTGCCGAGGCATTTTGCGGAGCTCTTTCTTCTGTCACTCCCCCGTATTTCTCTTCCTCAGCAGCTCTGGCATTCCAGCGGGGCTCTCCTCGCCCTGGAAGGACAGAATGCCACAGAAATCAGTGAAACTGTGAGACAGACAGAGATAGCCATGAACCCTGATCCGAGAACATGTTTATCTCCTCGAATGCGGCTCTTATCAAACGGTCCCAGTCTGACACCCTCTTCAGACAGGTTTTCAATTGCTATAACAGTATCTTTGTTGTTCCCAGACATATGGGGCTCTATCTTGCGACACCTCTTATCCCTAATCATATTTGCCTTTTTTTAACTTTTTTTTAGAAAACCTTTTTAATAGTTAAACTAGCTGGACACATCATGAACTTGTAGACCTGTAAAATTAGAGTTATTTACATAACACTTAATTTTATCCAAATCGGTAATGCTATAATAGGGAAATTCCTGTTGTTTTATCTATGAGTGCATCTATATACAACACACTCTCTAGACTAGAGGCCATGGAAAAAAACATTATCCCTGCATCTTTCCACAGCTTCCGGTTATAGTGGCACCATGAGACCGATTTCTGCAAAACAACCTGTTTATATTAATCACACAAATTTCATCCAAATCTCTGTATTCATGTGATCAAGATGAGTTTGCTGGTTTTCCCAGATTCTGCACTGATGGGTTAAGATTGTTTTTGCAACGTTTTCATGAGTGGCCAGCATTTTGTATGAAACAAAATGCTGCAAAACATGAGCAGTTGAGCACAGTGCCCAATTGCAGTGAAACTGTACATCTCCCCACTATAGGCTGAGGAAGCAATGACACTTGATATGCTTCAAATCAACCTCATGGTAGCCAAGTCACATCTTTACATCTGCATAAAACATTATCTACCAAACATCACACACAATCTATCCTCCTGGCGGAGACCTGTGCCCAGAAGTGCACTTTTTCTAGTTCCCTCTGAAATGCAGTGGAGTAGAAGTAAAAGTGCTGACATTTACATGAAATATTCCAGTAAAGTAAAAATACTTCAAATTGTTATTAGATACAGTACCACATTACTACTAAGTATATTACTGGAATGGTAAGATAAAGGACCCAAAAGGGCTATTTCTTATCCTTTTTATTATTTTATTATGCCTAAATATGGTTTACCTTTTTTACTTATTGTTTACTTAATCTCTCCATACAACATATGGATATAATGTATAATGTAAATATAAGTAAATCAAAGAGAGTCTTGTTGAGGAGGTATAGAATGTTCTAAGATCCGAGCCTGACTGAATAAACAAGCCGTGGTACTTTCCCATAGAATATGAATTTGCACACATATGCAAGCAGGGGCGGATCTAGGCATGGGCATGGGGGGGCAATGCCCCCCTAAATACCCAGTTTGCCCCCCCAAACACGATGCCATGCAAAACAACCCAAGATATTTCAAATTAAAGTGCTTATGTTTAAAATGATGTGAAACACTACTACTGCTACTAACTAACTACAGCTGTGTCACCACTAAACCAACAGCATTTCATCATTGAAAACAGAAAACTCTCTGAGTCAGACCTTTAGCTTTATCCATGCTGTGTGTCTGTTGCAACTTCAACAACAACTGATGTTATTATTGATGCTTTACTTGACTAATAAAAGTCCTGTAACCGAAAATGGTATGGGTGCGACTTCATCGCCCGTGGCGCGAAGCGACACGGGCGATGAAGCCGCCCCCATACCATTTTCTCTTGCCCCTCCAACATGTTCTCTTACCCCCCCCAAATGGGACATGTTACATCCGCCCCTGTATGCAAGCGTATTGGATTTGTCTGCAGGTTTCCAGTTGTTTTTGCTTTTGCCTGGGTTTTTAACTCAAATTATGCATCCCAACATACAAAATCATTTCTCATTAAGCCTATACCGATTATTGTACTGTGTAAGAACTGCGCTGGAAAAGTTTATTGCACTTGTGAGTGAAGCGGAAATATTAGGCAATTTACAATGATTAATATTGGTTGCAGAAATTCGGTCCAGATGTTTTTCATTTGAGGAAACATTATCATTAAAGCAAGAACTTGATCTATGTTACTATAAATGTCGTCACAAGACCAGTCAGTGGAATTCTGTGGAAAGAAACAACACATTTCTTCCTAAAAGCCAAAACAATTCATTGCAGGGCATCATGGGACCGAGTGCGTGTGTGCGTGACTGTGCGTGCATGTGAGCACACACGTAATTGCCGGCATGTTACCTTTTTTTTCTTCTTTCCAAACTGTATTTTACCCCACAAAGCCCAATAGCACAGCAGTAATAAATTCACTACACTTTTTATTCTACTCTAAACAATATTCTGAAGATATATGTTTCACTTGAGGGTCCCTCTGTCTCCAAAAACATAGAAAATAAGTGTCTGAGCAAATGCAGGCATGTTTTGATGTGTTAAAACACAACTCTGCCTTGAGTTATCAAAGAAGCACTGGCCCCACTTGGCACAGACTACAGAAGAACAGGAACCCGTGATAGACTATCACAGTTTACATTTTTAATATCCCGTCTAAGATACATCTAGGGTTGTAAAAGAAAGATCTGTGTAACAAATCAATCGTTGAAGTGTAGTTTCATGGCGCGAGTCCAACCTCTTTCTCAACAGCCCTGGGACTGAAACAAATAGTTGTAGAATTAGTCTTTTACGGAATCAGATAAAAAACTGATTAAAATCGCAGCAATGGAAAACATTCCTGAAATTAATTCCAATACCTGGAACTGTTAACTTCTCAGTCAGGTCTCTATGGGAAAAGAGAAGATGCTGATCATGCACATAACTGTTTCTCAATGTTGAGGCCCCTCTGGGGACCCCCAGGTGTTCTTTATGGGGTTCCTGGGGATTGGTTCTGCAAAAAGTTATTATTATTATTTTTTTATCCACTCGTAGGCGGAGATCTATGACTGTCTGGTTATACGCAAGACTGCCTAAAAAGCATATCAAATTGGGGTCTTTGAAATTAACAGAATCCCTGCTGTACATAATGCTAACTGTTAAAACTGTTGTTCCTTTTTACCGGTACATTTCGTCAGCATAGAGCTCCCCAAACATTTACAATCATCTGTTTTAAATCTTCTCGTAGGATGTATTGTAAGTATTGTAAGTAAATCCACTTTGCTGATATAGATCGTTTCATCTTCAGTGGAGCTGACATAGCGATAGATACTTAAGTGTGGGTATATAACCCTATTATTTGGGGTTGCCGTTTCAATATTATCCTCCACACAGTTGAAAGGTCATAAGATGCAAGGAGTTGGGAGAAAGAGAGAAAGAGAGAGAGAGGGGGGGGGGCTTCAGACCCTCACATGGCCAGGTTGTTTTATGAGAGGGGGAGAGTGGGGATGAAGTTGTCTTTTTAAAGTAATGATGATAACGGTTATCTTTGCGCTTGTTGTTATGACTCCACACCTACGACCAGCAGCTACTGGGCTCATTCATCTTCGCCGCGCTTGGCCCCAGGCGGAAAGTTCCCAGCACTGTGTCAGCAAGGGATTAAGGACCGGTCACACCAAGAATGATAACTGTTAACAGTAACTGGAATGCTGTGAGCTTCCACACTGATGGATGATGATCGCATTCTTGTAAACATGTTGAACATGAGTGATGTTTTTGATTCATTGAATTAGAACACATTTATAGTTATTCTCGGTGTGGACAGCCCTTAATGCGAAGAGTCTCGCCGGTTGTGAACTGTCAGCAAAAGCAGATGAATTAATATTAAATTAATGAAGTGATGAGTCATAATGGTTTAGGCAACTATTAGAAGAGAAGGCTAAAGCATTTAGTTAAAGCATAGAGCATTTTGATCAGTGTGGCCAACTTTTTAGACCCTCTTAGTGCCAAAATTAGTGAAAAACTACTGGCGGAAAATCTAGTGCTTTTTGGCTGGTGAGTTTGGGCGAAATTGATTGACAGTTGCCAGAGATAAAACGCTCATTTTTCACCATTTTTCCTCCTATAACGGTGGTTTTCAACCAATGGTCCCCAGGCTAAATGATGGACAGTTGGTTAACCAGATGTAACTCTTTGAGAGCGTAAAATGTAACTCTTGAGAGCGTAAAAATGAAACCAAATGGACCCGCAAGGGTCCATTTGGTTTCATTTTTACGCTCTCAAGAGTTAAAATATTCATCATGTGAATTAGCCCAAGTCTACACAACTAGAAAATGTAGAAGATTTAATGGTCACTTTGATATGCATTCCCTTCCAGACAAGTATCTAGCGCATTCTAGTGCGTTTTGGAAGTGCCACTAGTGCATTTTGGATTTTGGCAGTTGGCAACACTGATTTTGACACAGCGAGTATAATGTTGTGTAGAGCTGTGTGAGTTATCATGGAGCGAGCAGGGAGGACATGTTAGTGTTTTCCAGCATTCCTTAGTGATGGATATAAAGCATCAACGTCTCTCCCTCTCTCTCTCCCACTCACCCTCTCAGCATCACTATGAAATATAACTGTACTGTAGGCCTATGTTGAATTAATATTCACATTGGTAGTAAAAATGCCAATTACCATAACGTTTGGATTATAGGCCCATATGTATCTGCCTCTTACCAGACAGTGTTTCCACGAATAATCCTCCCCAGGCGAACAGAACTCTCAATCTCTCGACCCCAGTGGCTAAAACAAACAATCATCGTCTGTACACTTGTCCGTATACTATTACATTTTGAGTTTCGTACAGTAATTTGCAACAACATACTGCGACTCAGTGATAATAATTATAGCTCCTTAGCATTTACATCACTGTTACAGTTCTTGTGTAGTTCTTGTTTTCTTTTTTAGTTCTTACTCTTGTTTTTCTCTGGAAGGAAACTCACAAGCTTCTCTTCCTGTGCTCTCTGTCAATGACAACTTTCTGCAGGTACTGTAAGATGTTAACGGGTTTTGATAATTAAAGAAAAACAGACTAGTTCTGCTTCACCTCATTTAGTCTTTGGAACCGAGTTAATTCAGTCTCCTAAGTCTGTAAGAAACCTTAAATCACCAACAACACAAACAGATAATACGTTTTTGAAGTTAACTGCTCACTTATAATCGCTGGGTGTATTGTACCAATATTGCTCCCTAGTGGAAGAGTAACTACTTATGTTTTATGCCCAATGTAACTTTAATACTGGTACAGCGCAGTAGTATAGCATCCCATGGCTGAGAGATTGGCTTGTGGCACGCTGGGCAAGACCTCGCTGTAGAATCGGTGTTGGGTGGAAGGTATTGGTGGAAGTACCGCCAAATCCGGGCGAAATACATCTACGGCTGTTCTAGCCGACACTTCTGCTGATAGTCTCTCTGCCTTAGATGGCGACGAGGCTTTTCTCTTCGCAGATGAGTAAACCTGCGACCGAGGCTAGGCTTGTGGCATTGTGTGTGTTTGCCTATGAGACAAGGCTTATGAGACAATAAGTCATCGTCACACAGCAGCCAATCAGCGATAAATCGTCGTTACACAGCAGCCAATCGACGATAAGTCGTTGTGAGACAGCAGCCAATGAGAATGATAGGTGGAAGTGGGCGTGAAACCCAAGCCATAGAAGCTAGACCAGCTTACAGCTGGTAAAAAGACATACATGGTACAGTATACCAAAGCACCCCATTAGGCTCCTATAGTCTTTGGGTCCTATAGTCTTCACACTGAACTGAACCATGTGGTCAAGCTTCAGTCATGATAGTCGTGCTGTGTGGTTAAATTATATATATATAATGGTGGTAATTTCTAAACCAGATATTATTTGTGGTCTCGATCCCGACGTAGATAGTGGGGCGCCCACTGCCCAAGTGGTCCTGGCGCATGCCCATATAGGCTGGCTGACAGCGTATCGCGTGTTCGAATTCTGTTCATGTCATGCCGACTCTCTCCCTCTTTCTAATCTAAATCTTCACGTCTTGTATTTATCCAGAAGAACAAAAAAAAACCTTCTAACTAGTACAAGTGTGCACAGCTTTTTGATAATTCAGTTTGATCTTTATTTGCACAAAGATTCCTGTAATTACCATAACGCATAATTGTTACATTTCCTGGAGGAAAGCATTGTAAAGTGAGAACAGATCAACAAGTTAATGTCCAAATTGATTGCAGCAGCACACGCACTGCATGTCTTAGCTCAGTCTACAGGACTTTTTTTTTGTCCACAGTCCACTTATTAGTCATTCTGAAAGTGTTAATTCATTCACCTTTACAAGAAGAATAAGCTGTTAAATGTACTGTACGTGATGCATAATGCATGTGCTTCTGCTGGACACCGGCTAACCAAGGAAATACAGTTCCCCTGCACCATTTAACCCAGGGCCACACCAATCATGTTATATTGCAAACAGCTGCACCGTTCAACATTAATAAAGCATTTTGGAAGTGGGACTTCATGTTTAGTGCCTTTTGGCAGACCAGACATTGCCCCCTCCGCTGTTAATCTTGCAGGTATGCCGTTGAATTCCATTACATTTATTCAGTTTCGTTTAGGCTGCTTCGCCATACATACAGTAGCATATGCGGTATGAGTGTAGATGTCTGTCTGCATTCAGCGTTTGTTGAGACCTTTTTTAATCTTAGTTTGATACAGTATGCATTCAGGCACACATTTGATGTAATTATTTTTCTATAGTGACAACGCTATTGTGTATGAATGTACAAGTGCACCAAATAAAGGTACACTCTTATAGTTACAGACCCATGAGGGTCTATTTTGTTCCTAACTATCAATCATTCAGCTGTGGACCCCCCTGGACTCCATGTTGAATGTAATGTGTTACACGCTCAAGCGTGTACGTTGCGTTCTTCACTTCCTTGCTAATGCAACACAGCCCATTCGGAACATTGAGGTACATTGCACATGATTGCATTTCATGTGTTCTGACAAAGCACCTAGATTTGCAGCACTCTTTTTAAAAACAACAACCAGACAATCGTGCATTTTCCAACTTTTCCAACTGAGAAAACAGCAGGACATCTGCTTTTTACATATGCTGGATTCCGTATTATAAATATTTTTCCTGTGGGCTGAATGATTTTCTTTTCAAAGGTAATTTTTTGCCACCATATAGGCCTACTGTTGATTTAGGTTTAACTTTCAAGAGGTCAATACCCCAGGGTCCAGTTTTTATAGCCTCAATTTTAACATCTCATTCACTTTGTCCCTTTTGCTGGTTATAGTATGACTTGAGTCTGATAAAGACCTGCCCTTTGGTCTGCAAATTGCTCAAAAGTGTCATTAAGCTCTATATAGAATACAATTCCATCATGATTTATACACTAATTGCTGACTAATAATGCTCATTGTTTGATTTCTGTTATTCAAGGTTCAAGATATCAGCAGATCATTTCCAGTTCCTAGACTTAGTGTTTCCCCAAAGTAATATTTAGTTGAATTTAAAATATCCTTTCGTCTTTTGAAGAAGGCTTCACACAACATTAAAAGCACAATAATACGTTGTACAAATAATAAAGTCACATAAAACAAACAAATAAGAGAATAAATTGTAGGGCAAGAATAAAATATCAGTAAAAGCCAGCGGCAAACAGAACAAAAACATTAGCTTTTATTTAATTGAAATGAAAGTTGAAGCTGACCCCAGAGCTCTTCATACCAGACTGTGTTCCAGATATACAGTATGTACATGGTACATACTGCTTCTCCACAAATAGTTTCCGTTGCGGGGACATAAAGCCTGACCTGTCCCAGACGTCCTGAGAGGTTCTGGATGGTTCATGATGGGATCGGCATTACCTGGCCCAGGTCCAACAGAATGGTTCGAGTTATAAAAGGAGCATGTGGAAGAGATGATGATGGTTTACTGTAACAAACTACGGACAGACATGCTCTCTGTCATTTCCTGGGTTGTCATACCTCAGAGACATCTACACAGACATACACACCTCTGCACTTAGCTTCAACTTTCACTTTCTCTACGCCTGGGAAAAAAATGGCCAGAATTAACATTTGCTTAAATTTATTTTTAGATTTTTTTTTTCAGATGACCAACATTTCTGAGACGATAGATTAGAATGATGATGGTCATTGAAGAAGAAGCATCTGAAAGCTTCATGGCCAAAGATAAATCAACTTTAAAATATCCCAAAAACGGTCAGAATGACCGCTCAGGCATGCTGGTGTTAATAAAACGTATATATACTACGTGTTTATAAATCATGAAATAATGACACTTTTTATTATTTAAATTGATATCTCCAAATGTTGATTTAGATGATGATTAGTTGTGTATTGGCAGCCTGACATCAGGGCTCCGTAGCCAGTGTCAGTCTTTACATTATATGGCTGTTAATAATTAGCAGACTTGTTGGCAGTGGCGTTTGCTGGGATTACAGATTGGCTCGGCTAATTTATGAATTCCCCCCAAGCTGCACCTCTAGCTGCGGGGGAAAGGGGTGAGCGGAAAGCAACAACTCATTAACGTAAAAACTTGTACACAAAGGCAGTGAATTTGCAGGTGTATTGAGGGTCTGTTCGTCATGTACACGGCTGTGGAGGTGTCACATGCTCTCTTCATATTGTTATAACTTAAGCTTGCCAATGCTGTCTTTCTTTTTCTTGAATCAGGGTAGGCTAGATTTGGATGAGGCTAAAGCCTCCGTTGCCTTGTAGAGAATACGCCTCTGCTTAGCGGCAAGACGTATAGCATGGCCGCTTGGTAATCGTGAGGTTCCCGGTTCAATCCACAGCTCCCCCTGCGTTGCTTGTGTAATTTGCATTAGGTTGGCAAAATTAGCTTTCCTCTAGCTGGCATCGGTGTGTATGGAATTTCACACTGCAGAGCACTTTGGATATGCTGCTACAGTATATAAATGTACCATTTAGGCTACCTTTAAACAGGGGTGGCTACAACATTTCAAAGGCAAACGGATTGTGTGCACATCTCACGCCTATATTCAGGCCAGGTGCTGGGCATCAAGGCATCAAACTTAGAGAACGGAGAGGAACGCCCGCACACTGTTTATATGCTCCAAAACACACTTTTTATTTAGTTGAGGCAACACTTGCAACGTTTCGACCCTGAGGTCTTCGTCAGGCAAAAAACGAACCCTCAGATTTGACGAAGACCTCAGGGTCGAAACGTTGCAAGTGTTGCCTCAACTAAATAAAAAGTGTGTTTTGGAGCATATAAACAGTGTGCGGGCGTTCCTCTCCGTTCTCTAAGTTGGCTACAACATTTCCCAGTTGGGGGGACAGGAGAAAATGGTGTGGGTTCATCGCCCGTGTCGCTTCACGCCACAGGCAATGAAGCCGCACCCATACCATTTTCAGTTACAGGACTTTTATTAGTGAAGTAAAGCATCAACAATAACATCAGTTGTTGTTGAAGTTGCAGACACGCAGGAAGCATAAAGCTAAAGTTTTCTGTTTTCAATGAAGAAATGCTGTTGGTTTAGTGATGCCACAGCTGTAGTTAGTAGCAGTAGTAGTGTTCCAAATACTTCTAAATACAGTATAAGCTCTTTAATTTGAAATATCTTTGAAATTTGGGTTGTTTTGCATGCCATCATGTTTGGTAGGGCAGTCAGGGCATTTAAGGGGGCAATGCCCCCCATGCCCAATGCCCATGCCTAGATTCGCCCCTGCTATAAAAAAAGAATGTTTATTTCATCGTTTGTTCTTTCTTTACTGGGCAGTAAGTAGTAAACCAATTCAACATGATATCATGTAAACATGCGATATTTAGCTAGAAGCTCATTTCCATCCGTAATCCCACTGCTCACTGTTCACAAGCATATTACTGCAGAATTAAGTACGAAGCTGCTTGAAGTGGTTTATGCATAAGGAGCGAGTGCATTCTCCGGCAGTGGCAATTAGACTGCCAATTGGGCAATTGGAAATTCTCTCTCTCTCTCTCTCTCTCTCTCTCTCTCTCTCTCTCTCTCTCTCTCTCTCTCTGCTTGGTTTGTGTCTCTTTCAGTGAAGCACTAGACCCCATGCAGGGCGATGGATTTCTGGGGCGGAGTGCCACACACATACTATCAGCTCCCAAGTATTTACGACCTCACATCACGCTTACGCAAGCCGCACTGCTCGGTGGTCAGTGCTCAGGATCAAACGCAGCGATTCTTAAACAAATTCTGAGCCCAGAAAACAAACTGCATGGAGCTGACTGAGGTGAAGTGTGGCCTGAAATACAACATTAGCTGTGTGTGTAAGTGCGCGCCGCTTGGGTGGGTGTGTTTGTGATGACAATGGAGATACGAATTTGAAGCAGAATTTTGAATTAAAGATATTAAACTGAGCAGCGCGTTTGTGAACATTCAATCCAGGGATGGTGTTTGCTTTAGACCTGGGGTTTTCAACCAGTGGTCCGGGGACCACCAGTGGTCCTTGAGAGGGTTCCAGGTGGTCCTCAGCTAAGTTGGTTAACCAGGTGTAACTCTTGAGAACGTAAAAATGAAACCAAATGGACCCTTGCGGGTCCATTTGGTTTCATTTTTACACTCTCAAGAGTTAAAATATTCATCTGAATTAGCCATTTTGGAATGTATGTTTTGCTTGTGTTGTTTCCCAAATCCAGCCTGGAATTGTGGACAAAAGCAAAATAAATCTTTAGATTTAGCGTCTGTGGGGCTAAAATATCCTCAAATGCTGGTCCGTGGCTCAAATCCTGAATAAATGGTTGTCCCCGAGATGAAAAAGGTTGAAAACCCCTGCTTTAGACAAAGGGGCCTTAGCAGTCATCAGGGAAAGTGAGACTGAAACCATTTGACGGGGGAAGGAACACTGAGTTCAAATGGTCATTAACCGGTAGGTAATGTACCATGTAAAATTGCTGAGATGGGATGGGTCCCCCTTTCCATTATTTCCCTTTGGCCAGAATGTGCTGCGTGGTATGCTTGGGCACGGCCAGAAATGACATGGGAAATACTTAATAATTTAAACGAGTAGAATAGATTGTGGCAGTCAGTATATTTGATTATAATTTATTGGCTCTCTATTATTTTCCCCCTGAAAATAATGGGTATACGACTATCCTAGTGAAACCGCGCTGGCATGCAGCGCTGTCCCGAGTAATAATTGTTTCTTTTTGTTCTCACATCCACCTTTTCACTTCATATTCTTCTCCCTTTCCATCACATGTACAATATTTACACAATATCTCTGCCATGAAGCAGCCGTGTAATAACATTTAACTTTAGTTTTTAATACGGCCCTCCTGGGCCATGTGACCACAGACGCAGCATGGATCCAAGAGTGGTTGGGGGACCACCTGTTGGTCCTCTTGAAGTGACTGCTGCAGGAAATTGTAAGGGCCTTTAAATGCTCTTAACCACAGACCCTTATATTATGCTTCATCGTAAAATGAATAGCGAGCAAATAAAGGATCTGCAAGCTCACACATTTGTGGGTGTATTTTTCTTTTTAGAATATTTGAAAAAGAAAATATAATCACAAGATATGCCTAATGTCACACATTTTGGTATGATTAAACGATTTGTTGCTTACTTGCTATATAATTATTAGAAGCAGTGCACTACTGCACATTCTGCACTGGGGAGCAGTTGGTAGTTAAAGGGGAATTCCACCCATTTTCACCATTTTACTACAGTATGTCATTATTATACCTTAGAGGCATTGTGTGGACATGATAAAAAAGTTCCCCCCATTCTGTGTTTCCAAGAAATGGAGGTCTGAAAACTATCATTAACATGGTGAAACACAACTTGATGACGTCATCAAGTTGTGTTTTAGCATGTTAATGATTTTTCAGAGCCCTTTTTTTCTGAGAGTGTACAAATGGAACCAATTGGACCCGTTAGGCTTTATTTGGTCCCATTTGTATGCTCTTTTGCTGAGGAAGCATATAGACTGGACGGATCCATAGGCAAAACAGGGACCTTCTTGTTACCATCCGCTTATCCGCTTATCCATGTTGGGTTACGGGGTCAGGTCCTTCAGAGAGCTCCAGAATTAGTGACTCCCTCCTGGGGGATCCGGAGACCGTCCAACGCCAGTGAGTCGATGTACAGTAATCCCTCCGAGTGCTCGAGAGGCATCCTAAGCAGATGCCCGAACCACTTCAGCTGACTCTCTTCCAGGTGAAGAAGCAGCAGCACTATTCTCGAGTCTCTCCCACATGACTGAACCTCTTATCCTATCTGTAAGGGAGATGCCAACCAACTGTCACCTTATTGTTTGGGTCGTGAACCACATTTTCATGACCATAGGTTCAGTGTAGGAACAAAGATTGCTCTAGCCTGGCTCAGCCCTGAATCAGCACCGTAAAAATACTACCTTATTTTTTCTTTGTGATTCAAGGACTGGCCTCGTTGCCTTTGGGGCCGTTTGTCGGTTGGAAATCCATGCTCAGCACCTGATTGGCCAACAGCCCTGTCACTCACTTCGTTTCACTTTATTATTCTTTAAAGAAGCGTCAGGCTTTAGGTTTTATAAACATCATCATCCGACATATTTTCCTGCTAGTAACGCTCGTCGGCTGTGTTTGTTTAGCATAATAATGACATCAACGTCGTCTGCTTTCCCAATATTGATATGGGTTGGTATGAACCAATCACCGTGAAGACTGCTGCTTTGATCCCGCCCATCCCAGAAACTGCTGTGGTAGAGAGCAACTTCAGTCTAAATACTGAAGTGAAACGAGCACTTCATTTCAATTCAGTATTTAGACTGAAGTCAGGCAAAGATTGCTCGGTAGACAGAGAGCTTTGCCTTTTGGCTCAACTGCCTTCTGGCTTCTCCTCACCAGGCAGCCTCTATAACCCCTCTGCTAGTTACTACGATATACTGCCTGGTGGCATCGGTGGAGCACTGGATAATAATATGTATCTAATTTGTATTGTAAATCGATTCAACATGCCAGTAAAAAAGTAGCCCATTTCATCCCTCGTAAATCTTTTGCTGATCCTCCTGATTTATAAGCGGTTGTGCGCTGTGTCACGAACCAAGAATAGCAGGTCTACGAGCTTATGCCGCATCGCACTATAATCAATCTTTCATTTGATATTAAAACCACAAGCCCATAGAAGTACATTTTATTGTCCCGGCTCGGTACTTCTCCTAAATGCTTTGGGGTTTTAATACTAACAATCACTGAATTGAAAGGCCTATTTCCAACAGACGGACCGCTTTTGGAAAATACGTTTTTTTTTCCTTCCCAAAAGCTGTCACTTTCCATGGCATCTTAATTGTGTTATAATTACTATAGGACATTACACAACACCATTACTGGAGTGCAGACCTGGTTCCCCTCTGCATAAAAGGGGAAAAAAAAGAAAGAAAGAAAAAGAAAGGAACAAAACAGGGCAGTTACTGTTTTTGATCAGATTTCAGAGGCTATTTCGGCACCGGGAGGTAAAACGAGGTAAAAATGCCTCTGCATTCTTGACCAGCAGTAAAAGTCTTGCCTCCATACAAGAAGATATATTCGCATGCACGGCAAGGCTTGTTCGCCTGCGTTTAAATTCATCATTATATTGAGCGGATGATTTCTAAGAATAAAGAGTTATGGAGAGAGCAAGGTATCCAAAACATTCTTTTTAATAGGAACACCGTGTGGCTTTTATATCGTACTATAAATCTGCTCTCTTCGGGGGGATTATATTTTGGATAGAAACTCTGCAGCAGTTAGTGTCCCTGTTGACGTAGCTCACATCTGACTTGTACACTGCCGTACGGCGGTGTTGCTTGCAGAAAATGAAGATCTACAAGTTCCAGAATACGCTGTTGGATTCACGGTTGTTACGAGTTGCAAGCTTGCAGATCTGTTGTTTTCGGTGCAGAGCACTGGCATGTGACAAAACATAAATTACACTGGTCCCGCTGCTCATGTTGTCTAATAGTTTGGCTCAACCTTATCAACCTTGTGTTCTTTGTTGACCAGTTTGCTGATTACATTAACGGGACACATTTTGACATGCTAGATTTCAAACTGTCTGGATGTTGTAATGTGAATGATCCTATTATCCACACCCAGAAGGTGCAGTATTGTATCATTATCTGGCACGGGATCCCTTTGTGTAAGGACATACTTTTCATTTATTTTTATGTTGCTCCAAAACTTTATTATTTCAACTTCAGAAAAGAATTCTAACGAATTTAAAAGAACAAAACATGTAGATTGTGAGCTTCAGCTTACTTTGGCTATTTTTACTATATTTTTTAATGGGATATATTTATATTTCAAAAAATATCTTTGTATGTTAGGGGCAGGCCCGGATTAACAACGCAATTTAGTGGAGCTTAAGTTCCAGAGCCCACAGCTTGCAGGGCCCAGTGCGGGGCTATTTCAGATAACTCTGCCTGTTTTGTTATATTTCAGATAACAAAACAGGGAGAGCCGTCCCTTGTGACGAAATATGTAACACAACACAAGAACACCAGCTAGTTTTTGGTCGTCCCAGCGGTTTCTGAACCACTCTGTGGGAGGAGACTCGAACACAGCAGAGCCAAGGTCGAGGAGCACCATTATAACTCTGAGAGCAGAGGCGTTAGTGCTGGTGGTGCACTGAACACATGCACATTCATTCACGGGATGCTAAAAGTGTAATTCTTGATTGTCTTACACGCACGAGAATCACAGGCGTGCGAGCGAATTGCGTGTGCATTTGATTTGGTATAGCTCCAGGGCCCTGACAGGGCTTAATCCGGCCCTGGTTATGGTCCCGTTGGGGAAACAAAAATTACTTAATCTATCTTTTGGTACTCGAGCTGAAATGTTTGGGAACTCCTGGTGTACACATTGTCACATACGTTATCATGTGGTATGTTACACTGACGTAAAGCTGTGTAGAGCTGCAGTTCATGAAAGCATATTCCCTGGTTCTTCTCTTCCTCCAGAACCGGGGATGTTGTGACATTACTGTGCGTGTGCGTGGGTGCATGTGCGTGGGTGCATGTGCGTGTGTGCATGCATGCACGTGCACGCGCGCTGCTCTGGATTTAAAGCGTCTGGTAAATTTTAGGAGGTGAAATGGGCATGGGTGGATTCATGCAGATTTATGGCTAATTCTGACACATCATTTTTAGGCAGTGAATTTTTTGACCGTGCTCCAAGCATAGTTGTTGCTTTTGGATCCCGTCCTGTTTACGACACACTCTGGAGTCATGGAACGAGGAAGTCATCATGAGTTGAGAGACAGAGGCAAAGAAGTATTACTCAACTATTCTCCTCAAACTGTTTCTTCCTGTTATTGGGGGTTTAGGACAGGGGTTTTCAACCTTTTTGACACCAGGGCCCGCGATTTATTCAGCATTTGAGTCACGGACCACCATTGGAAGAAATTTTAGCCCCCACAGCCCCCATTTATTTTGCTTTTGTCCATGACCATTAATCTTCTATTTGTGTAGACTTGGACTAATTCACATGATGAATATTTTAAATCTTGAGAGTGTAAAAATGAAACCAAATGGACCCGCAAGGGTCCATTTGGTTTCATCTTTACGTTCTCAAGAGTTACATCTGGTTAAACAACTTAGCTGGGGACCACTCAAGGGCCACTGGTGATCCCCGGACCACCTGTTGAAAACCACTGGTTTAGGACTCTATTTTTTCTATTTTTTGTAGGACTGGGTCGGATTGACCGTTGGGCGTACAGGGAGGTCTCCCGGTGGGCTACGACCCATAAGGGGGTGGTGGTATTCACGGTATGATTAAAAGCACTGTTTTTTAACCTTTTTGATCCCAGGGCCCACTAGTCATTCAGAATTTTGAGCCACGGACCACCATTTGATGACATTTTAGCCCCACAGACCCCAAAACTAAAGATTTATTTTGCTTTTTAGACCACAATTCCAGGCTGGATTTGGGAAACAAAACAGTCATTTTAACTATTGAGAGTGTAAACATGAAACCAAATGGACCCGCAAGGCTCCATTTGGTTTCATGTTGACGCTCTCAAAGAGTTACATCTGGCTAACCCAACTATACCAAGTAGAATAGCTCCATCACGCGCTGGTTGTGGTGGGCCCGGTCTAGGCCAAATCACGCTAAAAATGTCCGGGACGATTTTTTTTGCCCAGTCCACCACTTTGTAGGAACAATTATCATCCATCAAAGGAGTACATTTCCAGAGCATTTGCTGGACAGAAGCAATACAGCAAAACACAGACACACACAGAATGAGAAACAGAAAAAAAGAAGGGAGATTAACTGAAGCTTTCCAGACACAAGAACCTCGGTCAGGATAAGGTGAACATCACACTGGCAGTGGCAGTCTCTCATCCTACAGTAAATCATAGGGAATACAAACACACTGCAGGCACATCGTGACCGGTTTCTGTGTGCTGATAAACTACAGTATGTATGGTCAGGGGCAGATCTAGGCATGGGGATGGGTGGGCAATGATGCCCACCCTAAATGCCCTGACTGCCCCACCAAACACGATGGCATGCAAAACGACCCAAGATATTTCAAATTAAAGTGCTTATATCCAAAATGATTTGAAACACTACTTCTGATACTAACTAACTACAATTGTGGCACCACTAAACCAACAGCATTTCATCATTCGAAACATGAAAACTCTCTGAGCCAGACCTTTAGCTTTATGCATGCTGCATGTCTGTTGCAACTTCAACAACACCTGATGGTATTATTGACGTATTACTTGCCTAATATACTGTAAGTCCTGTAACAGAAAATCGTATGGGTGCTACTTCGATGAAACCGCACCCATACCCCTCCAATTGGGAAATATTACATCCGGCCCTGTGTATGGTTCTCAATTACTGCCATGTTTTGTTCAAACCAAAGGAGAAAAGGTATGAAACCTTGATT
>CM076985.1:34351979-34410012 GCA_039105355.1 Benthosema pterotum
TTCCGTGTGATTATTCTGGAAGCTAACGCCATCTGTTTGTTTTTCCTTGAGGCCATTCAACTTGCCCTGCTTATTTTCTCGGGACGTTTATTTGCTATAAGTGCATTTTGTCCTCATGGGGACATGATGAGATGAAACAGTGGTGGATCACACAGGAAACCTTCCTCAATTCAGCTATTTTAGCGTCTCAATTGTTTCTCCTCTAAAGTGCAACAGAGAGAGAGTGAGAGAGAACCATGTTGTGACACAGCAGATTCTGAAGACATAACTGGAAACGCGCTGTCTCAAAGCTTCTCATAGTACTTCACATACACAACATGCACATACAGTTTACAGAGCATACCACAAACATAATAATGACAATAGTCAGTGTCTGTCGAATTTAGCTTGGTTTTCAACCAGCAAAATGTCTCCCTCTTCCTCCTCTGCTCTCTCCTCCCATTGGCTCCCGGTTCGGTTGCACCCACACAATTCGTGCAATACTCTGATGCTTGCCTTCAAAGCAGCCAACAGATATGGCACTCCCACATCTTCAAAGTCTGACCAGACGTCCCCTAGAACCCGCCTTGTGTAGCTCATATCAGCCGGAGAAGGGAGGCTGGAAGAACATTCACTAAAATAGTCGAGACAGCGCTCTGCACACGTCCCAGACTCATCTCCATTCTGGCTCCAAAACTACGCAATGACTTTTAGAACTGCAGAACTGCAGACTCACTCATAATCCTCCATCGTAGTTTTATAACATAGCATTTTATTAGATTTACCACCGGTATAATTTAGCATTTTATTTAGATGTAGCCCTCTATAATGTATACCGTACTCATAGCATCAATGTACAGCTAATCTACTGTTGGAAAGATGTTAGGTTCTTAGCCTGCTTATGATGACTCTTTGTTGTTCTTGTTTCTTGTCTTGTTCTTGATTACTGTAAATTGCTCTGGATTAGGAGAGTCTGTTTAAAGGGGAATTCCTCTCATTTTCAATTTTTTTCCTGAGAGGATACAAATGTGAACCAAATGGACCCTAGCGGGTCCATTTGGTTCCATTTGTACCCTCTCTGGAAAAAGGGTTCTGAAAGAAAAATCATTAACACGGTGAAATACATCTTGATGATGTCATCAGATGTATTTCACCATGTTAATGATTTTTTTCAGACCTCCAATTTTAGGAAATACAGAATTGGGGGAACTTTTTTTATCATGTCCACACAACATCTCTAAGGTATATTAATGACATATTAAAATGTTGAAAATGGGTGGAGTTCCCCCTTAAATGCCTAATTTATACAGTAGATGGGTTTGCAGATTGGGTTTGTATGGCTGCATTTCTGTCTGCCCTTTGACCCCATCAAAATTAAATCTCCTGCTATGATTCAAATTATGTAATACTGTATAATCACACACTAGGAGGACATCCTGACCAGGGAGCTGTGCACTAACATTTCCTGTTTGATTCTGACTGGAAATCGGTTGAGCCGTGGACAATTTTATTTTTACACTAATTTAATATACAGATTACTATTTCCAGGATTTCTTATTGTGGTCCAGGGAGTTATTTGAGAAAAGGCAGGCGTTGCTGGCTCTCATTCACGCTCTCCGATAGTACTATGCAGCTATAGCGAAAATGGAAAGGCACTAGCCCAGGGGTTTTCAACCTTTTTGATGCCAGGGCCCACCATTTATTCAGCATTTGAGCCACGGACAACCATTTGAGGACATTTTAACCCCACAGACCCCAAAACTAAAGATCTATTTTTCTTTTGTGCATGACCATTAATCTTCTAATTGTTTAGAGTTGGGCTAATTCAGATGATGAATATTTTAACTCTTGAGAGTGTTTACGTTCTCAAGAGTTACATCTGGTTAGTTACATCTGGTTAACCAACTTAGCTGAGGACCACCTGGAACCCTCTCAGGGACCACTGGTGGTCCCCGGACCACCTGTTGAAAACCCCTGCACTAGCCAGTTCCGCCATGATTCCAACAGCACCAACCGTGGCAATTGCATCTAGCGGCTGATTGTTATCCAGATCTAACAGACATATCAAGTTCCTTCCGCCAAGACGTCTCTTGTATGGTGACAGTTCAAGCATCCCTTGGGCTGCTATGACGTACTTTATCACTCTCACTCTCCCTTTTATCAATCCCTTCGACCAGGGCAAATAAATAAAGCAATGGTTCTCAAACCGTTTTATGTCAAGAACCCCGAAATTAGTCTTGTCTACGGTCAAGATTAGGCTTAATTTAAGTAGATTACATTTTATTTGTCCGAAAAATTGACTTGTGTTTATCAAAATTCTATTACTTAATTTGATTGATTCAGATCTAATTTGATTTGCCAAATGTTTGACTTGTGTTTACTGCCGAGATTAGGCAAGTTATATGGCTTAATTTGATTTAGATAAGGGGAAAAAAGGAACTATACTATGTAATTATTGTGAAGGAGGTATAGCTGTCATTGTCTTGTGTGTAAATGTCTGTTGCCCTATAGCTTTAAATATCTGTAACCTCTGTGACGCAAACATATACAGTAGTTATTTAAATATTTCAAACTATAGTACACCATCCTCACAGCTAAAATGTTCTGGCCTGCGTCTGATTTCCGCTGGGGTAGGCTAGGGGCACTGGGGGCGTGTTCCCTCCTCAGTGTCCATGCCCTGGGTGAGGTTGGCAAAAGTTCCTTTCTGTGTGAAGGTGGCATTCTGTCCCTGTGTCCCCTAGTGTAGGTACTAGGTACCCTCACAAAAAATGGCTTTCCCCTGGTCACGCGGGGTGCCTGATGGAGGGAAATGAAACTGGTTGGAATAACATCCACGTGTTATGTCCAACCAGGCAAACTCCTCCGTCAGGTGAAAAGAATTAAGTAGTTTGGACACCTCATGCATAAAAGGTAGTATGAGCCTATGAGGTCACTTGTCCATTTCTCTTTCCAGGTCGGCATAAAGCCATTGCTCCTCCCAGGTTGGCAGAGGAGTGTAGAGTCCAGGTTTAGATAATTGACACTGGGTGAAGAAAGAAACAGGATACAAAACAAACAATCCAGTAATTCCCACCCATGCATTCATTACTTGCGTGAGCAGATCGAGCGCAAGTAAAGCGATCAGGTTTGCGGTCGTCAAATGCCTTTGAAGTACTCCGATTGGCTGGTTTAGGTGACGACGTACTGGTGACGTAATTAAAAGATGAGCGTCATGAGTATTATCTCCTGGAGGTGTCGGGGTACGTGGTCTCTGGTCGCTTGCTCTGCTCACGTAAAAGTCAGTTTCAATAAAGTTGCTCACCGAACGCATACTTCCTCCTGCCAGCTTAGGGCATGCTGTTCTGATGGCATCATGACGTGAATTGTAGCGTGAGTGTTCTTGGCGGGTCTATGCCACAAACTACCTCTGTACACAAGTGTGTCAAGCCCATTGGCAAACTGTTCACCTGCTCATATTGGGCCAAAACCGTCCCAAATTGCAATATCAGTTGGAAATCACAGTGCTTCAAAATTCTCCCACGGTCCTGGGATCTTGCTACTACAAGTATTTAGTAAGCCACCCCTAAGGCTATAGAAATATTTTGGATGTTACTTTCTTTTCCTTTGAATCCAGTAGTAGACCACACATTACAAAGTGGGCACATGTGCATGCAATGTGTTTGTGTGTGTGGGTGCGCATGGGCCTGTGTGCATGTGTGTGCGTGTGTGTGTGTGTGCGTGTGTGTACACACACGTGCGTGCTTGTGGGGTATGCCTATCACCGTAACCACACCTGAATCTAAGCTTTAAAGCTTACAGTGCATTCTGTCCTATAGGACCACCATCAAAGCCCGTATTGGTACAATATGACTTCATGGAGGTAATTGGATTTTTTTTTTTCTTTTTATCACCTCCTAGTGTACACCAACACCTGGTAGCACTTTCCCCAGACGTGTGAGCCAGAGATGAATAGCTTATGATGCAGTATTAGTTTGACTTTGAGTCATAAATATAGTCATTCCTGCATAGCGATATAATGAGGACTTGTGGTTTCTGTTGTTCACTCATGTCTGGCCCCGACAGATTATTTCACCAATGAGTTCCTTTTGAGCTGGAATGAATATGACTAGACGTAGTGATGTAATCTATCTGTGAATTCCACAAATCGCTGCGTGTGTTTGCGTGAGTGTCCCTCTGTGTGTCTTGAGGTCTGGCCAACAAGTCACCTTGAGTTTTGTTGTCCCAAGGAAGTGCAGGTGTCAAATTGGATGATGCGGTTCTCCAGAACCTGCGTACGTAGGGTTGCCAAGCGTGCCTTGGCAGACGTAATTGTACCTTATTTGCTTCGATGTAGCCTCAGTCTCCGGGCTTACATCTGTGTTGCGAAATGAAAGCCTGGGAACATGTTAAAACCAGAAAAACTATCAAAAGGCGGGACTTCTGGTTTGTTAACTTCCCCTGGAAGTTGCCGGAAATTTCCATTTTTTTCAGCCAATCATGGCACCGTGCTCCCGAAAATGTATACCCAGCAGATACATTTTGTTTCTCCCTTTGCGCTCACAAAGCCGTTGTAAAGGTTTAAAAGATGGACCCGTGTGCACTTTGCACACTTCTGTAACTGCTTTGTTTGTTGAAGTCATTTTTTTCTGAAAATAAGACAAGAACAACAAGAACAAGTCAAGACGCTAGTGAGGGCCGAACACGGTTGTTTCTCTGGGGACTGTAAATACAGTAACTAAACTAACCAACTACCGTTATCAACTTCCACACCTACCATTGATAATCTCTAAAGTGTACCTAGCGCCCAGGGTTGCTTCAATAAGGCATGATCCTTATTGAACTGATAATATTGAAATGACACTTACTCATATACAGTACATACATGTACAGTATACACTACATGTAGCTTGTTAACTCCTTCCCTGTTTCTTCACTAGTCAGATCCAGTTTTCTAGCCACTGATACATTGTGGGTGGTTATCTACTCTTCTTTGCTGGAATCCTGCCTCAAAGCATGTGTCATGTCATCACTATAGGGACACATGAAGCAGGGTCTAGGGTTAGCAATGACTGACCGGGAAGTCTGGCGTGGCATTGTGAAATCCATGATGTCGACGCGTATTGCCAAGTCTGAAGTCTGGCCACAGCCAGCTTCACGCGGAGATGGTTCAGCCATTAAAATAGAAAAGCAGTAAAACAGATGCATGTTGAATTTTATAGTCTTTTGAGATGTCTGCTAATTTGTTCCTATCAAAGTACATTCTACGGGTGAAGTGTGTGTGCCTTTTTTTTTAGTGTTCAAGGTGTCTTGTGTATCATTGTCAATCTTGTCTTTTACAGAAAGAAGTGCTGTGAAGGCTTTAAGTTTGTGCTGGGCCAATGCATTCCTGAAGGTACAGTGAAACCTTTCCAAAAAACGTCTGTCTCGTGCATTCGCTCGTGATATTTACTGGAAGGCCCTCTCTCATCTTATCCCATTAGGTTTCCCTCGCTCGAGCCCCCTAAAAATGTTCAATTGACTTAATATTGTTCTAACCTCACTGTAGAGTAACACCGTAGGAACACATGCCAGCACATGTTTTATTAGCAAACTCAAACTCAAGTGTTTGATTAGTGTGGTGGGATTAATGTATTATTACTAGAGCCTGATTCAACAATATCGGCTTGATTCCAAATAATATCTAATTGGCCCATGGCAATCTTTGCATGATATGACATTAATATTATGTTGAAAGCATACAATTTTAACATTCTGACCAGTCAGTACTGTATAACAAGACACATGGTGTGTTCTTGCTAGTAATGTACATATTATTTCCCTGTTAACCATGCGGATATCAAAAATAGGCACTTAACATGTTCACGCTGTGAGATGTAGATTGGATATTTTTTAATAACCTCTGAATGTGTGCCCTGCAGGACCCCCATAAAAGATTTGGGTACAAATGTCCACAATTATTATTTTTTATTAGATTGATCAACATTTTCCAAATAGTCAGATTATATAGTGATAATAATAAAAATGATTGTCGCTCCCCATTGGCCAGCAGTGCAGCGAGCCATCTAGCCTTTCTTATATACAGTATATACTGTATATACCTGTATATCTCTATGGTTTTGACCCTTTAGTGTGAAAAGGTCTGTAAAATATCAGCATTGCCCTTCTTCTTCCTGCAGACTATGACGTGTGCGCTGGCGCCCCCTGTGAGCAGCAGTGCACAGATCATTTTGGTCGAGTCGTGTGCACCTGTTACGATGGCTACCGCTACGACCGCGAACGTCACAGGAACCGAGAGAAGCCTTACTGTCTGGGTGAGTGACACTGGTCTGGAACTAAAACCATTAGTTAAAAAATAAATTGTACACTAATATGTACACTAGATATGTGTACATACAGTGCTGTTTTCCGTTCAAAACATGAAAATCATGCTACCACTTATTTCAAATGGGAATTCACACAAATGTGGTAATTTTCCTGCAGATATCGATGAGTGTGCAAACACAAACGTCAGCGCCTGTTCTCAGATCTGCATCAACACGGTGGGAAGCTACAGCTGTGACTGTGAGAAAGGATACTTCCTGGAACAGGACGGTAAATCCTGCACCAAAGGACAGACGGGTGAGTATATACTTTATATAGTCAGTGTTGGAAGAAGTAATTACAAGTAAAAGTCTGAAATCCAATATGTACTCGAGTAAAAGTATATTAATATACATGTTTGTGTTGCTTAAAATGACAAAGAAATTAAAGGGGAATTCCTCCCATTTTCAATTTTTTCCTGAGAGGATACAAATGTGAACCTGAACACTCTCAGGAAAAAGGGGTCTGAAAGAAAAATCATTAACTTGGTGAAATACATCTTGATGTATTCCCCCAATACAGAATTGGGGGAACTTTTTTATCATGTCCACACAGCATCTCTAAGGTATATTAATGACATATTAAAATGTTGAAAATAGGTGGAATTCACCTTTAACACTTATCTTTTACTACTTTGCAAAAACATCACTAAATTTGGTCTTGGAATACATAGCATTTGGTCTTAGAATACATAGTATTCCCACACATTTAATCTGACACGTTATGTGTGTGTGGGTGGGGGTGGGGGGGTTGATAGGGAAAGATAGGCAATTGAGGAAAGAGACGGGGAGAGAGAGAGAGACGACGTTTCAAGCACAGACACCTGGTAGTCATTACACCTATAGCAGCTCCTTGTACATGTCAGAATGTCTCCCTCGCTCGAACATTGCCCCTTGACTCCAGTCTGTTTGGATTTGCTTGATGCATTTGAGGCTAAAACATCACAAATGGATGAAGGGGATGAGAAAGAGTCCGGCTCCAGATTCGGTTGCAAATGGAGCGGTCATGGCGAGTCATGGGCTCTAGATTTGCAAACCACCCCTTCCCCACGAGCATGTCTTCCAGTACAGAGTATAGAAAAAGTCCTTGTTACGCCTAATTTATGCATGGCTATGACGGTGTTGTGCGTATTGGGGTCGCGCTCCGGAAACAAGCAACCTGACAGCCTCTCAACGTGTCGTGCTTGCAACTTGTTGAGAGCCTGTGGGTCATATACTGTCAGCGTGTTACACTGTCATACACGACCAAGTACAAATCGCGCTTCATTAGGGGTGGGGGGAAAAATCGGTATGCCAATATATTGCAATTCTTAATGCTGTCATGATATCAATATCGAATCTCCAGGTTCAAAATCTTTTATATATATATATATATATATATATATATATATATATATATATATATATATATATATATATATATATATATATATATATATATATATATATATATATATATATATTTATATAGGCCTATTCATTAATTTGTTCACGGCAGAAAGTGTTGTGTTTGTTAATGATTTTTCTTTTAGGACCTTTTATTTCCTGAGGACGTACAAATGGAACCAAATGGACCCTAAAGGGTCCATTTGGTTCCATTTGTACGCCCTCAGAAAAAATCTTGGAAAATGGGTGTGGAAATTCCCCTATAAAAGCACAGTCATTTGTGTCGCAATATAAATCGATTCAGAGCCCTAAATATCAATATTGTATGGTATCGTATCGTGAGGTAAGTTAATCGTCCCACCCCTACGCTTTACTGTAGGAACGAGTGGTTTTCTGTACACACTCACACTCCCCCCGCTGTGTGTCCCACTGCTGAGACAACATACCGGAGAAAAATACCGTCCAGAAGCTCTCAGACATACATTACATTTATATATTTATACACTCAGTCACTCTCTGCTCCAGCCCAGACACAAAATAAAACAAGACAGAGTCCAATAACAGTGTGGCTTTCCTGTGCTGCAGCGTGTAGCTATGGATAAGACATTAACTTGCATGATGTTTATGTGATAACATACAAGTTCTTGAAACGTCTATTGAAAACATTTCTTCGGTTTTACTGCAGTTGGACAATTTATTTCCTTGGTCCCTACCTTTGCGTTCACCTAGTATGATATGCATATCTTGAATAAAGGGTGAGCTAAGGTGCTTTTGTGATAATGTTGTGATGCGATGTGACTTTTGTAGCAACATCATTTCCACATTTAAAGATTTGCACTCAGGCAAGATTTTCCCTAAACCCCCCCTTAGCAAATGGACGCTTACGGGTCCACTTGGTAAGGGGGGCTCCAGGGAAAATCTCCTGTGACGTCATACCTATGACAGGCACAGTAAAATGGTGCCCTGCAAGGGATAAAATTATGAACTATTTTTAAGAAAGAAAGAACATATTTGTGTTTTAAATGTTCAATTCTAGTTAGAGAGGACAAGCATAATTTATTGATCCATGTGAGGCTTATTAGCCTGGAATGCTTTTAAGGCATGTCTGGTGGTCGCCCCAGTGCTCCCACGCCCCCTCATGGCACCCTAGGCAACTGCCTAGTCTGGCTAATGGCAAAAACGCCCCTGGCTGGACGCTGCATCACAAAATTGGGGCCGTTGCCAAGTGCGTTGCTGCGATCCATTGAGAAAGGCAAGGTCGCCTCCATGTACGAGCCTGTAGGATGTTCAGTGACCCAGAACACTTGGGTTCAGGTATAACCACAATGCTGCAGTGGTTCAGCTGGAAGCCAGTTAACATCTAGTGATAGGCTAGCAGGACTCAAGGGTTTCAGTTTCAAATATTTCTTTAAGCTGCCGATCATTCAACTGCTACAGAATGTCATCATATCAGTCCTGATGCCGTTCTGTTTTCAATTACTGAGGACGTGAAATTAAACCCTACATTATTGTGTTCTACAGTTGTGTTCTGCTCTTGTTGCAAGGTTTGCTATTTCATGCAATTCGTTGACATTATTATTGCATATCATCGTTGCTGACTTCTAATTTGAGATGTGTTTCCAAGGGATCTGGTTACGGGAAAAAAAAGTTTTGTAATAATATACCATGGTGGGTATCTGAAATTTATTGCAGATTAGTAAGATTTGCTATTTGTTTTTAATTATGTTTGCATCTTTAAATTGTGTTTAATTTATCGTACACCACTGTCACTCAGACTTTATTGTGCATTACAGTATGTTATTGCTTTTCAAATAAGCAAAACGAATGTAAACTAAACTAGACACCACAAATTGAGAGGATTTTCACAAGGCTCTTGATGCAATGTTTGCTATCTCATTTGACACCAGATCTGCTTGCAATGTAGAACACATTTTAGTTTAATTTCTAGATCAGTGGTTCTCAACCCGTGGTCCAGAGACCATCAGTGGTCTGTGAGTGATTTCCAGGTGGCCCTCAGGCTAAATGATGGAAAGTTGGTTAACCAGATGTAACTCTTGGAGAGTTAAAAATTGGCAAAATAAATATTTAGTTTTGGGGTCTGTGGGGTTAAAATGTCATCAAAGGGTCTGTAGCTCAAATGCTGAATAAATAGTGGGCCCTGGGATCAAAAAGTTTGAAAACCACTGTTCTAGACAGTAACATAACACACTCACGCACAGAGGCACACATACAAGCACGCACGACACACACACACACACACACACACACACACACACACACACACACACACACACACACACACACACACACGCACACACACACACACACACACACACACACACACACACACACACACACAGGTGAGACGTATGAATTAACGTGTGTTGTTTGGATATTCCCCTCCCGGCAGCTCGTCTCTTTGAGAAGTCTGACAACGTGATGAACACAGGCTCCTGCTCCGCCACCTGTGAGGACTTTCACCAGATCAAGATATCTGTCATGCAGCTCAAACAAAAGGTACTGATAACAATAATAAACAAACAATATGTTCACCGACAAAAATAAGAATAGAAGAAGGAAAAAAGAAAAAAATGGAAGAAGGGGGAAAAAAATGACTACATGAAACTGTACTTTAATTACATGTAGCCGTTGACAACTATATCATGCAGTAATTTCTCTTGGCACTGTTCTATTATTATGTGGTTATGTTACATGCTCCCAGAGGGTGAATATTAAACACACCTGCAAGGCCTGGGACTGTTTAGTTTATTTAATACTGTAGCGCCAACAAGAGCTGCCCAAAGAAGGCGTTGCTCAGAGAATCTATACCCTTGCCAATAATTCATGCACACACACACCCGCACCCGCATCGGGCGGGTATTTTTTACTACCCAAGATGCATTGGATCACTTTATTGTCTGATGAAAAAGAAATGCAGAAATAATTGGTTGGATGATTGCGGTGCCTTTGGTCGGTAGGTGTGAATTGCCTGCAGATCTCTGTGAAACCGAGAAATGTGGTAACATTTTGTCGATGACGGGTGAAAACCTTTTAGGCCTATCTTTGTTTTTTTAACACCCTCCTGCTGCAAAGGTATAGTGAAATTGGCTAATTGCAAGCTCACAAAATGCTGCATCATTACCTGTCAAGTCTTTAAGCCTGAATGGCTTTACATACAGGCTTAATGACAAACTAGTACAGATTTTTTATTGATTGTTTGTGACCGGAAATGAGGAGAGAGATAGGGGATGGCATGCAGAAAAGACCGTCAGGATCGGGGGAAACCTGCGGCACACTGGTGTTGACTTGACCATGACGGGAAATTAATGTTTGTTTTGGTTCGCCAACACAAACATTATGTTGTAATCGTTGTTGTTGCGATGATAGAGGCTCACTTCACATGGGTGTGATTTTTTTTTCTCTCCATTTCCTCAAAAGTAAAGGTTTCGGTGCATACAAGTTTTCCACCTGACAGCGGCCATTTCCCCCTGTGTATTCACAGGCTTAGCTTTCCAAACGTGTCCTGTCAGCGGCTGCTCTCAGCACCCTAGCCTGTAACAAATGATATATCACATGCAGCTGTGTGGTCTAGCAGCTCTTTGAGGCCATACGTGTACCTTTTGTTTTCTTAATGTCATGACATTAAGAAAACGATTGTGCTATATATGTATGTGGGCACATGTGGGAAAAAGTACTCAAATGTTTTACCCAAGTAAAAGTATCAGTAGTGCAGTCTAAACCTACTCTGTTTACAAGTAGAAGAAGTCCCAGAATGTACTTAAAATACCTCCAGAGGGAGGGAACCTGTGTACCCCCCACTGTCACCGGGATGCATTGGATCGAGTCAGGTTAGGACAGACTCAGCCAGGGACACACTTTGCTGTGTATTGGCGTGGCTGCACCACTCAAAAATGACTGAAGAATTAACTAGATCAGAAATAGAGTGCCAACAGGGTCTTTTACTTACTTCAGATTATGTCGCCCCCCAACCCGCTGATCGAAGTACCCCGAAGGACTGACCACCGAACACCGTGCACCGATCACCTTACTTGCGCCGCTCCGCTCACGCAAGTAACAAAAGAAACCAAAGACCTTCAGGAGATAATACACATGACATAAGTCTCGTAGTTATGTCACCGTTACATCATCACCTAAACCGGCCAATCGGAGTAGTTCGAGGGACGACCGACAAGCCCACAAACCGATTAACATGCGCTTGAATTCTAGATACCAAAGATGGGTTTTCAATCCCACTTTCTGTTAGCATATTGAATTTCCTGATATGCCATCTGCCTGAATTATGATTACAAGTCTGTTTGCATATGCAACTTGAATCTTTTGGCACTTTTACAAATGTGCAGTACTTGAAGCTGGACTTTGAATATATATAATTTGTATGACTCTGTCGACCGACAGCTGTGACCTGAGGCGTTATTTTTCCAGATAGGTATGTATGTACATATTTACTGTACAATACATGTACTACATGTCTGCCCATCACAACCTCTTGACCACGGTATCTCAAGAACGCCTTGAGGGAATTTCCTGACATTTGGCACCTAAGCCTACTTGGACTCAACTGATTAGAAGTAGGCGGTCAGTGATCAAGTGTCACTGTGACCGCACAAACATGCATCTTTGCATTCCTTCAAAGACTTCACTGCATAAACATAAACTATGAGTCACTATGGACAGTCATGGATCTATATTGCAATTGGCAGAGGCTTGCAACCACAACTGTGTAACTCTAGGTTTGTGTCATGCAGGTTCAGCATTCTCTAGAATAGGGACGGGCACGTCTGAGGCACGTCTGAATTTAGCGATTGTGAAAGCGACTGACATTGCACTTTTACTGTAATCCATAAATGTGTGACTGTTAATTCCTTGTGCCAGTAAGTTGTGTTTTTTTTTTCAGCAGTTGCAACATAAGCCACAAGAAAAAGGTCTCCACCAAGTCAGGTTGTGGCCTCCTGGTGGCGCTATAAGCCAATGTGAAAAGGGTCCCATGTATTTCCTCTTATACCTTTGGTGGTAATTGGATGATTTGAGGCATTTTTTCCTCCAAAAATGTGTTTTGCAAAAATTCACCTGTTGGTGGTGCCAATGTGAAAAGGTTATATTTGTTCACCTAGTGTGTTAAAGATTTCACGTAAATTGCACATTGTGTTCTTGGTTGGGTGCTTTTTGTTCAAAACCGGCAAATCCTGCAAACTTTGTAAGCCTGCTCAGCAGGAAGTGGGAGAAGAGAGATAGCATGTTAATTCACTTTTTTTTTTTTTTTTTTTTTTTGGGGGGGGGGGGGGGGGGGTGAATCTCCTCACTATTAGGTGATAAGAAGCTGACTCCATGTGTATCAAGAGAGATATGTGGTTGTCTATGCTCTACACAGCCTCTCCAAGACCAGTAGGGGTGCAGGGGAAGAACTCATTTAATAGCATTGATCAAAGCAAATTGGATTACAATGACTTTTTGAGCTGGAAAGTTTAAAAGGAAACTATTTCCTTTTTTTTATATTACCCCTCTTCTTCCTCTGTCAGCCACTACAGTATCTTATTGTGCTGGTCTGTTTCTGTGCAGATCCCTCTGGCTTCTCTTGTTTATCTCCTCCAGACTGGATTATTTTAATGCACTTTATTTTTATTCGGACATCAGAGTAAGCAAATTATTCAAAGACTGGAACCTGGAAGTGATATAAATCGCAGCAGTCAGACTCCTGACACACACACACGCACACGCACACACACACACACACACACACACACACACGCACACACACACGCACACACACACACAGGCGCCGATGGGGGGGGGGGGGGTAGACAGTCGTCGGGGGGCCCAAAGCCAGGTGGGCCCCAAAAAGCTCAGATTAATAGGTTCTTATTTGTATTTATAGCGCAAAACTGCACAGTGGGGGCCCAGTGATAAAAATTTTGCAGAGGGACCCAAAATTTGCTGCGACGGCCCTGCACACACACACACACACACACACACACACACACACACACACACACACACACACACACACACACACACACACACACACACACACACACACACACACACACACAGAGAGGTGGAGCACATTGTTTACTCCAGTCCTTGCAGCCCTGGTCTGGATACCTGTGATTTTTAGAATTGATTTTACTGTTTGATCAACAAGCAAGAACAGGCTTTTGCCATACGGCCTTGCTGATTCATTCATCTATCCATTCCTATTTCAGATCACCATGCTTCCAAACAATCCAGAGGTCCACGAACAGATGACCAATGACAAAATGTTCACCTCGCACTCATTCTTACCCAGAACTCCTGGACTGACTGGCCCACCAGGTAAATAATAATAATAATAATGGATTGCATTTTATTTAGCGCTTGTCTATGCACAACATGTGTAAAGAAGCGTTTACAATGGTCCGTTCATTCATACATTGGGAAGTGAAGCAGCAAACAGTCAACGCCAGCGTCCTCACTTCCCACATTCACACACCAGTGGTGGCAACCACTGGAGGCAAGGTGTAGACAGGAGGAGCCAGGATTTGAAACACCAACCCTTGGATCACTGTTCGACCCGCTCTGTCTCCTGAGCCACAGCCGCCCAAAATAATAAGACACACTGTTGCATGTGTGCGTGTCACCGTGGCACAGTTGAAATAGTATTTTTAGACATTTCTAATAGTATTAGAAATGTCTTAAATCTGTCGATTTGGCAAGAGCTGAAACGGAAGGACTGAGCTGCACCCAGAGAGCCGTTAGGAAAAGTAAACTTGCCATTTGGAGCACATAAGTGGAGAAATTTTCAGATCAATGTTTCCAGTCAGCTCTCTTGTAGGGATTTACTTATATCAAACGATCATCATAAATCCAGACTATTTTTTTCTTGGCGCTAGCCATGGTGTTGTTGTACTGTGGCAGCGCGGTGCTTCCCCCTTTATTTCTCAGTGCAAAAAACACTCACTTGGAATATTTTCTCTTCTAGAAACGCGTTAGACGGCCTGATGGGGCCCTTTCAAAATGCCCACCATGCTCAGCGAGATACGACTTATTTAATGCTGTTTTATAATAAATCCCAGGATTGATTGTGTTAGCCCATGAGTTGTTGTAGATTTTAGACATACAGTATTTTATACAAACTTGGTGACGTTCCTATACTGTTGTTTTATTTAGCTTGTGGGGGTCCCTGGAACAATATATTTTGAGATGTGGTCTGCAACCAAATACCTACACATTTGCAAGGTGTCCTTGATATTCAAAGGTGTGAGAACTACCAATATGCCCACATTAACATGTTTCAGAAAGCTGTTCGGATTTAGAAGACATTTTGTTTCTTTGGTCGTTTTATTGATTGTTTTAGGAGAGCCAGGCCCAGAGGGGTCCCCGGGACCTAGAGGACTCCTGGGCCCTCCTGGTCCACCTGGGCCCAGAGGACTGATGGGACCCATCGGACCGTCACCAGACCTGTCTCACATCAAACAGGGCCGACGTGGACCCATGGTCAGTAGTAATACCCAGGCTATAGGGCAGTGTTTTGTTTTCAACCAGTGGTCCTCAGCTAAATGATAGAGACCTGGTAACCAAATGGACCCTTATAGATCTTGAGAATGTAAAATGTAACCAAATGCACCAATAGGCTTAAAACTATGGGCTCCATTTTCGTCACCGTTAAACCCCTTATCCCTTAAGTTCTTTGCCTTTTTAAACTATGAAAAAAGAACATTTTTCAGTAGTTTAAATGGTCAGTCTACAAGCTCACAATGTGTCAATGGATTGCTACGTTGAACTCATTCCAAAACGTTTTTCAAAATAGTAAAAACATGATAAGGGGTTTAGGATAAGGGGTTTAGATGGTAATGAAAATGGAGCCAGCTATGAGGGACAACCGATGACCGCAAACTGATCGCTTAACTTGCACTCACTCCCTTTGCTCACGCAAGTAATTATAATAAATATTTATGTGAGTCTCTATGGGAAAAATGTCAGTGGGTCCAGAAAACCACCCTCCCCACTAAAAATATAATAATAAAACAAAATCATTACCACAGAAACTCCATCCCCAAAATGTTCATTCCAGACACTAGAAGAACACCCTTCCTTCTTCAGCATCTACATACATGTACTGTACGTGTTCATGTTCTATCCCTATGTGTGTACTGTGCATGCATGCGTGTGAGTGTGTGTGTTTCTGTGTAAGTGAATGTCCTGATTGTGACCTCCCTGGCTCCTGATGCTTTCTCCCAGGGGCGGAACTAGGCATGGGCATGGGGGGCAATGCCCCCCTAAATGCCCAGTCTGCCCCACCAAACATGGCATGCAAAACAACCCAAGACATTTCAATTTAAAGTGCTTATATTTAAAATGATTTGAAACACTACTACAGCTGTGGCACCACTAAACCAACAGCATTTTATCATTGAAAACAGAAAACTCTCTGAGTCAGACCTTTGAGTGTCGTGTTGCAACTTCAACAACAACGGATGGTATTATTGATGCTTATTTGCCTAATAAAAGTCCTGTAACTGAAAATGGTATGGGTGCGCTTCAACGCCCGTGTCGCTTCGCGCCACGGGCGCCCCCATACCATTTTCTCCTGCCCCCCCAAATGGGAAATGTTAGATCCTCCCCTGCTTTCTCCTGGGGATTCTCGAGGACACAGCTCTCGTTCTCAGTGTCCTTGTCTTCCCTGCTGCTCGTTGGTTTCAGTCCCCAGGAGAGCTGTAGTAAATTTAATCCTCCTGAACAGGACACCCAGCGTCGGCATCATGCCTGCATGGGGAAGAATAGAAAAACCTCAATGTGACAAAATGTGAAAGATCGAAAACCAATACCTCACCCGCCAATAATATCCTATATGCATGAATGCATTTACACTCAACCACACACATGCACTCTCTCACACACACACACACACACACGCACACGCACACACACACACTTGCTGCCAACTATCTGAGCGCAAAGTGAAAGGTCCACTAGTCTAGTAGTTGACATATGTTAATGATAATAACAGCAGAGAGGTTTTGGATGGGTGTGCCTGCTGGATGCGTGTGTGGTGTTTTCATTGGCCCCAGGCTTTGGCGAGGGGTCACGGGTCGTCTCGTCTCTGTGAGTTGACCGTACACCACTTTCATGTTCAAGAAAGACCCAGCGCGTCCAGAACGTGTGGTAGAACGACATGCAGCGGAGACATATTCATGCGTAGTATATAGTATGGGGTTGGGAAATCTCTGCTGTTTATGCACGCTGGATGTTGAAATAATATCAGCCTTTCAACACCTTGAGCTACTCATGCGACTCACCAGGACAGACCGTGAGCTACGGTACATAACACTGTTTTTGTAGGAGATGAGCAATTTAGTGAGCATTTTAGTGTGTGCGGGTGCGTGTTTTGCGTGTGTGTGTGTGTGTTACTGCCTCTGTCCGCTTGCCCGAGTACATTGGTTCCAAATTGCATTCATTCATCATTATCATCATTATTATTTATTTTACATCTTGGAAACCGGAGGGAGAGGAGGTAATTAAAAAAGAGCAATGTTTATATAGTGCTCTTTGGACCATTATATTGGTACACACAGGGGTTGGTTTCCGACCAAAACAGGATAGATCTCCCCAAGTTCGTACTGATTCAGAATTAGTTGCCATGAAGCACGGCCAGAGAGGATCTGCCGCTGTCCCGAATGTGGAATTTGTTTGACTACACCGCAGGGTTTCCAGGGCGATGCGTGTGGAGCGCGGTATGACTCACCAGAACGATCCGAAGATCGGGTCCAACAACTTAATGTGGTGATGTCCCACACACCTCATGATAATGATGATCAAGAAGGATTTGTCGAGACGAAACTTTTTTTTCTCTCTGACGTCAACTCAAAAAAACGGTCCGAACAAACGGGCCAAAGAGGATCTTTCGTAATCGTCTTTGATGGACCACAACGATGAGATCAGCCATGCGTTTGTCACTCCTAAAAGGGAGCAACGCTGTCTTTCACGTGAAATCATTTCATAAAGCCTCGTTAAAACGTCATTGTGCAGAGATGACACATGCAATATGAACTGTGATAATCTGTTTGTTTGGTGTGATTTTATTTTAACAGGGACCCCCAGGAGCGCCTGGAAAAGATGGCATGAAAGTAAGATCTAATAATTCTAGTCATGCTGTATCTGTCATTTCAATTAGCGTGAGCCAGTTATTGGTTGTCAACAGTTCTAAGCAGGAGTATGTATTCATTGGATTTGTGAGTACTGATAGTATACTTTCTTACTTGTTGTGTCCTACTGTAGCTTGTACAGTAGGACAGTGGTTTTCAACCAGTGGTTCAGGGACCACCAGTGGTCCCTGAGAGGAATCCAGGTGGTCCCCCAGCTAAATGGTAGAGAGTTAGTAAATGGACCATTAAAGATCTGTAACTCTTGAGAGCGTAAAATTGTTAAATTATATCTAAACATGAATTGAATTACTTAATTTTCAAGAATCTACACAACATAAACTGGGGCCAAAATCCTTATTTTTGCGTCAGAGACTATACTCGACATCAAATGGTGGTCCTTGGCTAAAAAGCCGTAGTGTGGGCCCTGGTATGAAAATTTTTGAAAGCCACTGCAGTAGGACATAACAATGTATGAATGCTTTGCATGAATAGTGGACCTTTAAATAAGGTTATTGACTGCAGACTCTGAGAGTGAAATGAGGCATCTAAAACTAAAGAACTTGCCCAGACGGCCGGTGGAGACCACAGGCTGTCAGGCTGCAAATCCAGTCTGACAGCGTGTTGCGGTTTTGAATCCCGATTCTGACTGTGATCTTTGTCACTCCCCATCTCTCCTAGCTCTCAAAGCATATCTAAAAAAAATACACTGTTTCTTAGAAACAGGATTTTAAGAAAAACGGAACCAAGGTTAAACTGGTAAACTGCATGTAAACACAAAAAAGGGTAAAGAACTATCATCATAATTAAGCATATTATTCCTTCGTACCATCAAATGTCACAGCCTCAATATACAGTAACTCTCAGAGATTTGTGGTTTGTCGTTTAAGTTTAACAATAGGCCTTTAGGTAAGCCCTGCCCTTGTCCACCGTAGGACACGTTCCAGCCTTGCTCATTCATTCCAATGTAAATGTTGTGGACTTTACACATTTACTTTAAAAAAACAAAACAAAACAATGTTTTATCATATAGGAAAGCTATTGGTGGAGATGTTTGTCTATCACATGTTATCCTTAGCTGTGATTGGACCATAGCAGTGTGGGGAGGGGCTTATCTAAAGGTCTATTCCCAGATAGCAAAATGCATTGATTCAACGTTGGATTTTGGTTAGATAACCAAAATTCAACGTTGAATCAATGCATTTTGCTATCTGGGTTACTACTCTGATTGTTGTCTAATTAATATGTTTGTTAAATTTTACACAGCCATGTAATGCAAACTA
Organism: Benthosema pterotum; assembly: GCA_039105355.1. NCBI lineage: Eukaryota > Metazoa > Chordata > Actinopteri > Myctophiformes > Myctophidae > Benthosema > Benthosema pterotum. Next base: position 34,371,102 of record CM076985.1, read on the forward strand.
TAGAGGACATAATTGTGAGAGCAAAACAGAAAAGAAAAACTAAAAATGCCTTCATGTTCTAGCGCTTCACAGTAATGTGTGCTTGCTTAGCTGAGTGATAATTTAATGAACCGTGAAAGGTTATTGTGGTGTTTAACCTCGTACCTTGCTATTCTCTAACCACAGCTTGGCCGCTTTTGTGGATGGATTTAAGGGGCGATAGCAATCTTACTCTCCAAGTAACAAACTCGAACCATCTGCCAAAACACCCACAGCCCCACTGTGACCCTGAACATCACTAACAACCACAGAAGTTAATTCAGTGGGTGGAAGCTACCTTAGAACCTTAGATCAACAGTCAGGCGGCCATGATAGTTTGCAGCCTGAGCATTTATTCTTTGTTGTACAGTTAGAATTGAACATTTTTGGAAAAATAGAAAGGGCAGGTTGGCCAAAATAGGGTCTCCAGAATTAGGATGCGTAAGGATGCTAAAATACGTATGCTTAAACAGGGTCACTTACAGTATTTTGGCCAGAATTGGGATGCCAAGTTTCCTTCTCCTATAGGCCCCCAGGAAGATGTCCTGATCCGAATACAATGAACTCTTTCCATGCCTCTTCCCACTGTAAGTTACTGTAACTAATCTAAACCAAATATTTGTTTTGTTTCCTCCAGGGCGAGAGAGGTTCTCCTGGGCCCTCTGGACCACCAGTAAGACTGCCCATTTATACAATGCACATGAAAGGCCATTATTATATAAAACACTGTCTGTATAGAAACACTGGTGTATAGAAATACAACAAAAAGACCATGTCCATCTGTAAGTCATGTTAAAGTGACGGACATCTGGTAAGCCTAACCTAGTGTTTCTTAATGATATGTCTAACTTGCCAAGCAGGCCTGCACGGATTTAAAAGTAGTAAATATTTATTTTTAGATCATAATTTCAACTGAGTCCTAAACAATACAAAGCAGCCTGTGGCATTAGCAACTTCACATACTCAGATGTCTCAGGATGTTACTGTATGAATAAGGAATATATTAATACTAGGGGTGGGACTCGATTAAAATTTTTGATCTAATTAATTTGAAGCTGTGTAATTAATTAATCTCAATTAATCACATACCAATATTTGACCCAAGAAGCATTTTTTGTCAATTAAAACAGGCTCGTGTAGCATGTGAGAGTTTTTCTAAATCAAAACTGGGTCGACACAAGTTGGTTAACCAGATCAAAATTTGGTTAACTAGATCAAAAGTTGGTTAACCAGATGTAACTCTTTGAGAGCGTAAACATGAAACCAAATGGACCCTTGCGGGTCCATTTGGTTTCATGTTTACGCTCTCAAGAGTTAAAATATTCACCATCTGAATTCCAATTCTACGCAACTAGAGAATGTAGAAGATGAATGGTCATTTTGATTTGTATGTTTGACTGTGACATTGTTTCTGAAATTGTGGACAAAAGCAAAAGAAATCTTTAGTTTTGGGGTCTGTGTGGCGATTAAAATGAGTTAATTTTGTTAATCGCGTTATTGTCTCTGTGATTAATTAATCTCAATTAATCAGTTAAAGTCCCAGCCCTAATTAATACATAAATAAACAAACAAAAGTAGCTGGGTTTAAATCTGTCTTCCAAAGCCAGTAGTAACACATTTTCCACATGCAATTCTGAATAATCAGTTGCAGTTGTATTATGGATTATCTTTACTGTTTCATCCAAGAGAGTAGCACAGTTTGACATATTGACAGCATGTTTTTCACATTAGTTGTATAGTCGATTTTTTTTTCACACATCTGTAAGTCAGGCAGCAGGAAACAGGTTCTTATTTTATGTGACGAATTGAATTGCAAAGGGCAGAGGTCAATACATAATAACGTTGGTATATGATTCTCAGAGACCGAAAAGGATGAGACAGATTGAATAGATAAAGATCATTCCGTGGATGAAACTTAACCCAGAGTGACATACAGTAAGCAAGAACAACACCTGGTAATACATCAGATACATAGGGATCAGGAGGCAGACTTTGAAGATACGGGGGTAACATACCTTTGATCGCCTCGCAGGCCAACATCAGTATTTTCTACTGGCAGAAACTGGGAGCCAGTGGAGTTAGAGGAGGAGTGGGGAAACTTGTGAACTTTGGCTGATTTGGTCTGATAAACAGAAGATGACTAAACCAGTGTTTCCCAACCTTTTTTACCTCAAGGCACACTTTTCATAACCCAGAAATGTCAAGGCACACCTAGATGTAAGTTGCGTATATATACAGTATATAACATTGTATATATACACCTTGTGTGTGTGGATATAGATAGATATATATATATATATATATATATATATATATATATATATATATATATATATATATATATATATATATATATATATATATATATATATATATATATATATATATATATATATATATATATATATATATATATATATATATATATATATATATATATAGTCTTTGAAGAGGAAGAAAAAATGACTGACTGTGCCTCAGTTTCACTAATTTATTTTAGAAAAACTCATCAATGGCAAAAAAAAATACTTCTAAAAAAGTAGTTGTAAAAACAAAAATCTTTAGCCAATACATGATCTTAAATTTCAGAAATTCTGACAAAGGATAAAAAGAAAAAAAATGGTTATATACAAACTGTAGCACACCCATTAAATTTATCATGGCACAGTAATATTAAAAAAAAAAAAAAAAAAGTACAAAAATCTTTCGCCAAATATAAGAGTTTTTATCCTGGCTGAGACAGTGGACATGTTGACACGGAGCTCCTCATCAACTGCTCTCAGTCTCTCTCTGTGTTTGGTTTTTATTCCAGTCAGGGTTGTAAAGTCCAGCTCACACAGGTAGGTTGTGGAAAAGGGGAGCAGCACTGCCATTGCGCTGTCTGCGATTTCTGGATATTCCTTGCCATCAGCCAACCAAAACCTGTCCAGGCTTAGTTCTTTGAATTTTCATTTGCCATCCAATGTCGTACTTTATGTCAATTAACTGGTCTCACTCCAGATCGGATTAGATATGTCCCCAGTAAACGTGAAACCGCGTTTAATGTAATCCTCGCGGTACAGTCTGGCCAGCCTTTCTTAGTTGGTGTCGCCGTTGCTCCTTCACTGGCCGGCGGTGAAGGGCTGTTTGCTGTGCCGTCGTCAGATGAAGATTCGGCGGCGCTGTGTGCGCCGCGGCGGGGCAGCGCTGCGGGATCTGGTGGTGGTGCCTTGAAGGGACCGAAATGTAGCGTCTTCTGGATGCATCTCCGTTTGGCTGCTAGTTCCATGTTGTACAACCCAGTGCAACTGATAAACTAAGCTTGTAGCTGGGATATTTACAGTAAAGTTGTTCCATAGTGACAAAGACATTCGCATTAACATTTCTATTGTTAATGATGAGCCCTGTGACGCCCGGCCGTCATTAGCATATTGTTTTTCTCGCACCTTAGAACAATGGACTGCAGTATCGATTGGTTTCGGGGTTTGCTAAGGAGTTGGATGGGCAATTCTCACGGCACGGTTGGCCTTGCTCCAAGTCACGGTAAAGTGACGCGGCACGGTCGTTGGGAATGACTGGTCTAAACTATTATATTAAAGGCAGTCAGGTGTGTATTTGAGAAATACCTCCACATTGTATACTGTGAATACTCTCCATTAATGTTATGTTGTACCTGACCCTCAGGGACCGCCGGGCTCCTTTGATTTCCTGCTCTTGCTAATGGCAGACATACGCAATGACATTGCTGATCTGCAGAGCAAGGTGTACGGCCGAACGCTGCATTCATCAGGAGACGACCACATCCCCACCGTCCCTGACAGCTGGAGGGACAACCAGGACAGCCTAGATATGGGCTCCGGGAAGATTTCCAAGACCAAAGACCCTGGACTGGTGGAGGTTTAAAGAGGAGCCGCAAAAGGAAACCCTTCCGAGACTGATCAGACTGGTTGGTTCAATTTGAAGAGCGCAGTGGATTTCATTGCTTGGCTGTGGCAGGTGTAAATATTAAATGTGTTTTATTTAACTAATTACAAAATATAACGTATGCCTTTTGATCAGAGATATCTATTTTTGTATTATTGAGATTGTGTATTTCAATTATTATTATTATTATTTTTGTATAAAAATGATCATTGAATGTCTTTATCTCTATTATTTCCCTCTTGTCACTCAAGTCTTGTTTGGTGAATTCTGCACCAACATCAACAGCACTCAATACATAATCAATACTCACATTGTAATTTATTCTAAATTCATCCTCAAACCAGGATGAATTGTGATTTTAAATGTTGATCACTTGAGCAGTTAAAACATGTAACTCACTGGATCCACTAGATGGCAACACATTGCTACTTTTCCACTCACTGGGGAAAATGAAAATATGATTCAAGTATATTTTTAGACAAGAACACTTCATTTCTTTCTACTAGGCCTTCTAATTTATATAGGTATTTATATATTATAAATAGCCGACATGCATTTATTTTTGAATGAAACAGACCACACTTTAATTTTGATTTTATCTTTAACAGTTGGGATCTCCGAAGATGTGTTTTCTCTGTGGGTTTTAACTTAATATGTATTTCAGACTGATGTCAGCTGCCTGGCTTAAATATAGGCCTACTGTACTTCCCTTCGGTAGTTTAGTTTTGATAACAACAGTTTTGTTGTTTTTGAAACACTTTCTAACTAAAGGGGATATAGAAGCAACTGAACATTTTTGGCAAATGTATTCATACTCCCAAGTCCAACTCTGCATTAGTATTTCAATACCTACCATATTCCACAAGATGGCGATCACCACCTTTGCAATTCATGAATTTGACCACTTCACCACTTTTCAGCCTACTTTCACATACTGTAACATACTTTAATCCTCACTAATGTTCACGATAAAATGCCACAATTTTGTTCTAGTCCTCTGCATCTCATCATTCATCGCGGCTCAGGGGTAGAGTGGCTGGATGGTAACCACAAGGTTGCCAGTTCAAACCCGGGTTTCCCCTGAGTTAGTGTTGATGTGTCCCTGAGCAAGACACTTAACCCCTAATTGCTCCCAGTGTGCTGGTCAGTACCTTGCATGGTTTCCTCCGCCATTGGTGTGTGAATAGGTGAATGGGATCTACAGTCTATATGACGTAAAGCGCTTTGGATAAAGGCACTATATAAATGCACCATTTATTATGAACATTATGAGGGAGTTTCCTCCCAATGTGGTAAGACCTCTTTAGGGAGATATAGGCCTATACGTACTCGAGAGGCATCCTGGCCAGCTGGCTCTTTTACAAGCAGAGAAGCAGCGACTGTACTCTCTAGTGTGACTGAACTTCTAACCCTATCTCTCAGGGAGATGCCAGCCACCCATCGAGGAGAACTCATTTTGGCCACTTGTATCCGCGACCTTATGTTCTTTCAGTCACAGCCCACACTTCATGACCATAGGTGAGAGCAGGAACAAAAATTACTTGGTAGATAGAGAGTCTTCAGGCAGTTTTGAGGTTCGAATTAACACTCCTTCCATCAGAGCACTACCGTACAGAAATGCAATAGTGCCCTTTGCTTCTGCACTGACCTCCTTCTCTGCCAAACTCTATGCATCGCACATTTACGTGTTGTGAGCTTGTAGCTAGATCCCTATTTAGTATTTTATTGACATAAGTGTGTAACTATAAAACCAGAATAAACAACTGTAGAAAACACACAAAAACAAAGATCTTATACACAGATGCCGATAACATTTTTATTCAAAACTACATCATTGTTTACCACTGTTGTTCATTCAAATATGTCCATTACACATTGAAATTGTATTAAATTATACACAGGGACCTGAATCAAAGGCAAAAGACTTTGGACCTCACATCTGTTTAACATCCTGTTCATATAAAAGGCAGAACAAAGTTGCTAATAAAATAACCTTCCTTTCTGGAAATAATTCATTTCACACACACACACACACACACACACACACACACACACACACACACACACACACACACACATGCGCATGTGCACAACAGCAAAATTCCCATTGCAAATGTTTCATGATGAATGAATTAGTTGCTGTAGGAATGAAGGTTTTAATTAAGTAAGTAATTCATTAATTAAAATTAATTATATTAGCAACAAACACCCTGAATGGGAACACAGAGGGGACAGACTCATACCCAATTTACTAATTAATGCATAGCACACTTGGCTCTAGCTGCTCCGAAAATCCCCCATTCATTGGAGATCATGATAGAAAACGCATTGTTACCCTTCAACATAATTAAGGGACACTGCAAATTAAATTCTAATGAGGCGAAAGGCACCCTCTTAACATACATCCTCTCCACCATACACCCACCCCAAAACCCCTTCGAAAAAAAAAACACTGAAAGCTTGGCTCTTGTCAAAGCCTAAGTTTAAGGAAGCATTGAGATTGGGAAGACAATGATGAGAGATTGCAAGAGTGCTTTATATGCTTGCACACAGGTAGAGAACTTTGAATGGGGCCGTTCTTCTGGGACCCCTGGGGGGCCAGTCTTCCCAGGACAACAACACTTGTCCCTTGAGAAAGGAGGCTTCTGAGGAGCCTGGGTGGTGAATGGACATGCACTGCAACGAGGAACTGGTGAATGGCCAGAGGTTCTTAAGTGATTAACTGTGTTGTGTTGTGCTGGCCTAGTCCCCAATCAGGGGCGGATCTAGGCAAGGGCGTGGGGGGGCAATGTCCCCCTAAATGCCCAGTCTGCCCCACCAAACACGATGGCATGCAAAACAACCCAAGATATTTCACATTAAAGTGCCTATATTTAAAATCATTTGAAACACTACTACTGCTACTAACTAACTACAGTTGTGTCACCACTAAACCAACAGCATTTCATCATTGAAAACAGAAAACTCTCTGAGTCGGACCTTTAGCTTTATGCATGCTGCATGCCTGTTGCAACTTCAACAACAACTGATGTTATTATTGATGCTTAATTGCCTAATAAAAGTCCTGTAACCAAAAATGGTATGGGTGCGGATTCATCGCGTGTGTCGCTTCACGCCACGGGCGATGAAGCCACCCCCATACCATTTTCTTCTGCCCTCCCAATTGGAAAATGTTACATCCGCCCCTGTCCCCATTCCCCCATGCACACAGGCAGGCGTGCATCACGGTTGTTCGTGCACACACACACACACACACACACACACACACACACACACACACACACACACACACACACACACACACACACACACACACACACACACACACACACACACACACACACACACACACACACACACAGGGGCTGTATCCTTCCACATCTTCCCTCTCATTGAGTTATCTTTACTCAGGAGGCTTTGTCTCCATTAATTGGAGCTGATGGGGGACTAATTGGTAGCTTTTTTACAAGACCCAGCACTTAAGCTACAGCGAGCTGGAGGGAGGCAGGTATGAGCAGAGTTAATGAGAGGCTTTGCACAAATAAAGGCTTTCAAATGGGCCTGTTTTACAGAATGGTAGAAAAGGAAAGTTTGAGATAATCCTTTGTGTGTGTCCCCCCACCACATCTTTCACTTACAGGTATCTGAAAGGAGAGGGTGCATGGAGGGGCTTGGAGGAGTGCACCCAGGCCAGTGCACAACGACATGTTTGAGCACTTGTGGAAATAAAGGGATCCGTTCTAAATTGTTTGGGGCCCATCGTTTAGTGTGTCTGTAAATAATGAGAAAGGGCCGCTCCTGAAATGAATGTGGCGAAGTCCTTGAGGACAATAAGAGCCCCTCTCATCCCCGGACCACACTGGGTTGTGTTGAACCAATCTGGCATAAAGGGTTTGACCCGTAGTTCTATGTGCTGCAGAATTGGACCAATTAATAACACATAATTTGAGGTCTATACAAATTCAAATCAGTTAGATAAACCTAAAAGCTGGTGTCTACTACTAAATTTCAAAAGAGCCCTACTATCATCCCATCTATAGCTATAGGGGTTCATGGGGAGGTGTTTGTGTTCCATGAGCAGTCCCCAAAATCTTGTCAAAACAGAGTAGGAACATTATAAAGTGGTATTTTTAATCAGCTAACCAGGCAGCTGAGAATCTGTATCATGAAGATCCTGGCCTTGTGATTTTGATTTGTGCTGCCTATAGGTATGCCGGGCTCTATGAATACCATGAAGCAAGTCTTTATTTGGCTGAGCACTGGTGTCAACATCTTTAGATACCTACAATATAGAGATCATGATCAAGTTAAACCCCATGCGGGCACAGCATGCTGATTTATACTTCCAGTTGTTGCTCACTGATGTAATGTAGAAGCTCTAGGTCAGGGTGGCCAACCGGTCACAGACTAAGAGCCACGTTTTTCACTGTGTTACTGCAAAGAGCCACATCAAACGGTCACAACGGTTATACAGTAAAACCGCCGCGACGGCCGCAGATAGGTTTCCCTTCTCCTGCCATAAGACATGTGCGTTTGTGTGCAGGTGCGCAATGCAAAGACACACTATTAAAACATATAGACATATATTTAGAAACACGGTTTACAATCAAAAAAAGTATTTGACAAGTCAAAAAACATACACCTACACCTCCACGGTGGACTAGGAATCAGTCCTTGGTCGAGTGGCTGGGCACCACTGTATAGGGCAGGGGTTTTCAACAGGTGGTTCGGGGACCACCAGTGGTCCCTGAGACGATTCCAGGTGGTCCCCAGGCTAAATGATGTAAAGTTGGTTAGACAGAAGTCTACACAACTAGAGAATGTAGAAGATTAATGGTATTTTTGATCTGTATGTTTGACTGTTTTGTTTTCTTTGAAATCCAGCCTGGAATTGTTGACAAAAGTAAACAAAATCTTTAGCTTTGGTGTCTGTGGAGCTAAAATGTCATCAAATGGTGCTCCTCCGTGGCTCAAATTCTGAATAAATGGTGGGGCCTGGTATAAAAAGGTTGAAAACCACTGGTATAGGGAATGCATGAGTGCGCCAGGCGGAGCGTTTTTGATGGTTCCATGTGGAAGCACCTTAAGAGCCGCATGAAACCAGCTGAAGAGCCGCATGTGGCTCGCGAGCCTCAGGTTGGCCACCCCTGCTCTAGGTTGTAGATCTGTTATTTTTGGCAAGTGACACTGGTGCGCACAAAGCATAATTCATTATAGACATTATAGACAGGGGTGTAGTGGAGGGGGGACGTGGGGGGTGCGGCGTCCCCCCACTTCTCACATCTAAAATATTTTTGGGTCTGAAAAAATCATTAGCATGGTGAAATACATCTTGATGACATCATCAAGATGTGTTTTACCATGTTAATGAGAGGCGTCCCCCCACTTCTAAAAGTACCACTACAACACTGATTATAGACCAATATTTAGACATGTTAGTACAAGTAAAAATGCTGGAAATGTTGCAAAGGTAATACAATGGGGAGCAAATTAGGGACAGGCTTGTGTTTTAATTTTAAACCAAAAGGTTCTGCTATCTCCTTGCTTCACATAACTACATTATGATACCCACATTGACTCACTCACTGACACACAGTGAGTGAGTCTGTTGCTGACTGAAGATGTTCTAACACATTTCTATTGTTATCTGCTGTCTCAGTGAACCATTAGCATCATACAGGCCCCCATTGTTCAATTCCAAAGGAAGATTAGCATTCCTATTGTTATGAAAACCCCACATTTCCTCAAAGTCTTACAATTAACTCCCTAATTAAGATCTCTCCACATAAGAGAGACCTCCACTTTCCCTTCCCCTTTAAATCTATTGGTGTCTAATTGGATTTCATAATTTGAAAACGGCAATGAAATGTAACACTAACACTGGTAATAGAATTAGTAACAGATTGTACATTGTGTGCCGTTTTGGGAATGTGAAATGTAGACATACTGTATTAAAATCACAAAGGAGAAAAACTGTGATATTTTAAAAATGTATAGTTCTGTATATTTGTATAGTTCTGTAGGTAGTCCTCTACGCATCAGCACACCGGCCTGATCCTGTCTGTGGCACAGAACAATTAGATTGAGTTTCTCTTTTTACGCATATACATACTGTATATCAGGCCTACATATATCATGTATACGTAGGCCTATATTTGTATATATTTAGTTTCAGGTATAGTTTCAGGTTTCAGGTACAGCAGCAGTAGAATGCTTGAGCTGCTACTCAGCAGCAGCACTCTATCATATACCTTGCTGATAAGGTAGCCTATACAGAATACCTACATAATACCTAACATTTTAAATTGCCCATATTTCTCAAGAAGGAAAGGTTAAAGAAAAAGAAAGATCAAAATCCTGTGATGATCAAATATGCTGTGTGACTATTGATTTAGGGTCTTTTGAGGTCAGGTTTCTCAACTATTACTCTTTAGTCTTATGCAACTGCAGTGTTACATAACTTACATTATTAGTCACCAAAGCTAACCTAACAGTCCAAAAATAACCCTCCAATATCAGAAAGACGGCATGGTCCTGCTGGAACAACAGGTCACATGTGCATGCACACACACGCACACGCACACACACACACACACACACACACACACACACACACACACACACACTCACACACACACTCACAGGCACATACACACACAGGCACACACACACACACACACACACACACACACACACACACACACACACACACACACACACACACACACACACACACACAGGCACATACACACACAGGCACACACCCACTCACTCACACACACACACACACACACACACACACACACACACACACACACACACACACACACACACACACACACACACACACACACACACACACACACGCTTTTGAGTGAAGATACCTTTCAGTCTTCACCAGTGGTCTTAATGTGATGCTGCCCAGAGCTTAAAAAGTCAGAAGTGAAGAGCCTTGTTCTCTGTGTGCTCAGCTAATCCACATCCTGTCCTTTCACATCCCCATGGCCCCCATGATTTACATTGGGGCCACCAATGACCACTGGTGGTCATTGTTCATGTTTGCTGAGGCTAGACTTTGTACATTAACGTCAAACATATGAGAGTTATTATTTACAATAAGCAGTTTAACTTTTACTTTTACTGTAGATGCAGGACAACGTTTCTCGATGCTGTAGGCCTATATTTTACCTTTATATTTTTTTGTTATTTTGATGACAGTTGGCCTGTTATTTTCTCCAAAGCATAGCATGGAATTGTGGGAAAATGCAAACAAAAAGTCTATTTTTGAGTCTAAGAGACTGTCTGTGGATCAAATGCAGAATAAATGGTATGAAAAAGATTGAAAACCACTGCCTTAGAGAACTTAGGTGCCCAGTTCACCCATGCCCACTTGGCCCTTACAGAATTCATACATAACCAGTTCTAACCCATGCCCATGTCGCCCATTTATAGACCAAACTGGAGTCAGACATATAAGTTCTAACCCTTGTCCACTTAGCCCATACTGAGCCCAGCCATAGGTGCCCAGTAGTAACCCATGCCCACTCGGCCCTTACAGAATTAATACAGGACCCAGACATATCTGCCCAGTTCTGGGGGCACGGTGGCACAGTGATGCCAAGATGACACCACAAATGGCAACTGTAAGTGTAAGAGGGTTTCCTGTCCATCCGTAATCTGTCTGTCTGTATGATCTGGTTAGGAACGGATTGTAACTTTGGTCATGTTGTAATCAATGATTTGTAGAGTCATCTGGCATGAAGATGCAGAATCAGAAGCTCGTAGTGGACACGTGGCATCCTGTATCATTGTGCACAAGACATGATGGTGAAGAACACAACGAGTGAGAACACACGGTTTCAACCAACATGCAGCTCATATCATTGTGCACAGACATTATCTGATAATGTAGTTGATGGCCATGGCGTCAAGTGCATCATGTGCTTATCATGGAGATAGGTAAGTGATTCAATTCAAGTAACCCATAGTCAAGCAGATAAATGTCAGTCCTGTAATCATATTATCATATGTTATTCATAACAGTCTCACTATGGAAACTCCCTCAAGGACCCCTGGGGGTCCCCGGACCACACATTGAGAACCACTGAACTACATATAACCTTAGCCTGGTTTCCAGCCGCATAACCTTGCATCACCCTGGCTTTCCGCGGCACACAGTAGAAAAGCCTGCTACGGATCGGATCGCGTCCCGTTTAAGGGGCCGCCTACTGTATCCGGCCAGGTGCGCGCCCGGTTTACACGCATATACTGTTTCCGTCATCAGTACTAGACGACCGGATGCGCAAAATGGAACGCGAATCGATCCCGTGCTAGACACAGTCAACCCAGAGCCGAGTAGATAGATCTGTTCTGACAACTGCGTTCATTTCCATGAACGCATTCTATTGAGAATTGGGACAACAAATAGGGACAAGTCCTGGACCTGAATGAACAGAAATGCATTCGACTTGGACAACATCACAGCTTTAATGACGCTGACATATCATGTATTTTAGATTGATTTGCACTAAAATTGCTCTTATTTGCGCTGCCCCCCTTGAAAACAATGTATTTCCAACCTCAGTTGTCCCTCCTTCAGGCTGCATGAACGACGCTCGAGCGCTCAGTTCCTGACCCCTCAATGCCGCAATTCTTCTAGGCGCTGATCCCACTAATCGCTGTCGCTGTCAAAAAAAAAAAATCGTGGTCCAATGAGAAAGCGCCCTGTTGGCCCTACAGGCATCCCGTCATGCTCGACTACTGAACCGAGCGCTACGTCAGCACACCGAAACATGGCGGTGTCCACAGGAGGAGGAGAGCGGCGCCAGGCAGCTTCAAATCACAGTATGTTACGGATATTGTGGACGTTATTATCGACGGTGTTAATATGCCGCTGTCATGCACAAGATGCCGTGGGCACGGGCACGGGAGAAGCAGCAGCGCCTCACCGCCGCTTTGAGTACAAGTACAGCTTCAAGGGACCGCACCTGTCCCAGGCGGACGGCAGCATTCCCTTCTGGGTACACACTGGGAGTGAGTTTACATCATATTGTCATTGATAGACAGCGTTTAAGGCTTGATTTATGACTTGCATTGCTGTTGTTATGAGCCGCATTGACTAGATAGACCAGGTGGTTAGGGATAGTAGTGGCTGACAGGTCTGTCTGTTCATTAGCTTTCCAGAAGTTGTCTTCTTGACAGCTGTTCTCTTTGAATGTTGCACACATAACGGTATTACAGTAGTAGGCCTATTTATAACTGCTGCCTGGTTTATACATGTATATAAAATGAAGTGCCATTCAAGTAAACTACTCTAAGTTCCCCCCCATAGCCTGGCTTGTGTTTAGATATTTATGTTTAGACTTCATTCTCAAGCACAACACCTGAGGCTGCAGATATCTCTGTCCATAATCTGAAGTGAAATGCACCTCTATCTGGCATTGGCACACTGACACACATCTGAAAGTTCAAACGTGCTAGATCATGCACATTCTGTTTTGGGCCGTAAGCCATTGTTGCTGGGGAAATATCCCTGCTCAAGCTCAGAAATATAAAATGAATCAGCGTCACTGCTGGGCAAGCGATAAGGCTGTCAATGCAGTGAACACTGATTCTGTGTCATTTCCTTTTTGGTTTTATGGTCAGATGGTTTAGTCGGCTGCGGTCTCATGCAGAACAACCCTGGACATAGGTTAAAATTCCAACTTTAGGACAACAACACCAGGTTGGTAATCACAAGGTTCCCCACACACTGAACCCCTAATGGCTCCTGATGTGCTAGTAGGTGCCTTGCATGGTTTCCCCTGCCATCAGTGTATGCGTGTGTCAATGGGTGAATGTGATGCACAATCAAGCGCCTTGGATAAAGGTGCTATATGAATGCACCATTTAGTAACCATTTTGATTCCCCAAAATGCTATTTATGCTATTTTGAAATGCCCTACATGGCCAGCAACATGACGACATGCTTAACAAACTAGCTTCACATAGAATAGTTCAGTGTAGAGTTACACATGACACAATTGACCAGGACTCCGGTGGTAGGGTAGACTGATTGATTTGAAATGAATCATTGACGTTTCAATGGAGGCAGTTTAACATTCCACTGTGAAATCCAACCCTACTACCTGACAACAATAAACTCTTATCCCCCATGTTCCTGTTCCTCCCAGATGCCATTCCCAGTGCAGACCAGGTGCGCATCACACCGTCCCTTAGGAGTCAGAAGGGCTCCGTGTGGACAAAGAGCACGGTCAACTTTCAGCACTGGGAGGCCGAAGTGACGTTCCGTGTGTCAGGCAGAGGCCGAATGGGAGCGGATGGACTGGTAAGTGAAATAATAGATGGTAGGTGCGCTATACTCAGAGTTCAGCTTGTATTCTCAGTAGCTGAAGGGTGCAGATTCTTGTAGATCAATGTAGGGAGGAAATATCCGCACTCACATAAAGTTCATTTGGCTTCTTTATTTCATAACACAGCAGCAGTCTATCTAGAAAAACGAACACATTTCGGCACTCGGGCCTTCCTCAGCGTTTCAAACACTGAGGAAGGTTCAAGGTTCACTTTATTTGTCTCCCGAGGGAGAGATTTGTCTTGGAGACAACGACCGAGCTGCACACAAAGTTACACAGACATAAGAGAAAGCAACAAAGACATACAGTACACCTTAGTGTGTTCCAAGTCCCTAGGCAGGGTGCATCCGGTTATCGTTAAGTAACTTAATCGAGAGAGGAACAAACGAGTGCTTGTATCTGTTACATGTAGGCGCTCTGTACCTTCTACCGTTCCGCATCATTACATATTCATGGTTGAGAACATGTGAGGGATCGGAAACAATATTACGAGCCTGTCTAATGACTGCCTGTTCAAAGATGGTCTCGGGGGTGATCGGCGGGGCCGACATGCCCATGATCTTCACAGACATTTTTGCAACCCTAGCGATCTGAGATTTAAATTTAACGGTAAGGTTACCAAACCAACTGGCCATACCATACCTCAGGATCGATTCTATGCTTGCTCTGTAGAAAATCAACATGACATTCACATTTACCCCAACAACCTCAGTCTATGCGTTTGAAACGCTGAGGAAGGCTGGTACACTGCTGCTGTGTTATGAAATAAAGAAAACAAATGAACTTTATGTGAGTGCAGATATTTCCTCCCAACTCTGGTAAGTAAAATCTCATCCAGCGACACTGGATGGCACTTGTTACAATATACACCCACCTTCTAATGAGGGCGCAAAATCTCTCTCTTGGAAGAGCTGTCGTTCCCGCATGCATCAGTGGGCAGGAACAGGAGCTGGCAATGAAGGACTGGGGAATCTGCTGTAGCATTCTGAAATCTGTGATCTCGGACAAGTGATGACCACGGTCAAAAAAATTATGATGTAGTGCAGGGGTTTCCGACCTTTTTGATACCAGGGCCCACTATTTATTCTGCATTTTAGCCACCGAACCACCTGCTGTCCATCATTTTGCTGAGGACCACCTGGAATCCTCTCAGGGACCACTGGTGGCACCCGGACCACTGGTTGAAAACCACTGATGTAGTGAATTCTTGCAGAGTTGACTGAAACCATACACATGATTTAGTTACAAAATGTTCAGAGTTAGAAATGTACAGTACACTTATAGATTGTGTGACAAATTCAATTCTGTTCTCAATATTTTGTTTATAATTACTGCAAAGATGGCAGACCGCTATCTTTGTTTCTATACTCTATATATTGATCTCTTTCTCTTTGTGTCCACAATCAAAGACTGGCACTTGGACTTATGTTTGTGTGTGGCCACCATTGTGTAGTAATTTCAGTCAATTCTTCTGCCATCAACCACTCCAAGATTAGATTAGTGTGTGCATATTGTAGACATGCAGTCATAATGGGATTGGTTTTGACTGTTGTATGTTGTGAGTATTTTAACCGTACTGTTGGTTTTGAACTTCACCTTTGAATGTTTTTGAGACAAGTTGGCCATCGTCTCAGAACAGCATACTGATTTTCTCCACCACAAAGTCTGATATATATGTAGTTCCCCGCATCGTCTCTATTTTGTCGTTGAGAAAATAGGAAGCACACAAGAAATTAGAAAACAGAAAAGCCCATTTTTCCCATTTCCATCCATCCACTGATAAAATGTGTTCATGAATTAAGCAGTAGGTGGTGCTATTTTATCAGACACACATTACATTTATTTTGACATGAATAATACACATATCAGTTTTGAGTTGATGATCTTAAATGTTTTAGATATAGCTCCAAAATAGCTGCAATGTAGCAAAATCATTCTATAAAATGTGAAAATATAACAGCACCATGGTACAAATGTTACAGATACATAGCTCTGTAGACACATTAATGCCAAGATAAGCTACTGTGTCAACTCTGTCTGCCTGTAGATATAATGGTCAAAAGTCACCGATTCCATCTGTGATTAAGCACATACAACAACACCCATAAAACTATCTTGTTGTTAAATGTCTACTCTTATCTAACAGGCTGTATGGTTCACAACTACACAAGGCCTTGATGGTCCAGTCTACGGAGCTGCTGACAAATGGAATGGAGTGGGGATCTTCTTCGACTCCTTTGACAATGATGGGAAGGTTTGTGTTCTCTCTCTCACTCTCGCTCTCTCTCGTTCACATTGCTTAATGATAATGGATTTTTAAAACTATTTTCAGCAATGGGATAGTGACTTCTTTTGATGCGTAGATGTTGTTGAGCCGGTCATTTTACAAGTAGCTCTCAATTCTGCTTCAATGTATGGTCGATCTCATGACATATAGATCAAGTCAATTTAGCATTTGTTGTTTTGTCCACTTCTTTCCAGAAAAATAATCCAGCTATAATTGTTGTTGGAAACAATGGCCAACTTAATTATGACCACCCAAAGTAAGTAAACATGAATTTGTTTTTGTCTCTTGCCAATAAATATTATATATTTTTAAAGGATAAATAATCCTTGATCTCTACTAATCTCCCTTGAGCCAGTGAAGCATTAATTCACCTTTCTCTGTCATGCCAGTGTGCCTTACAGTTCACACTGTTTTCAGTCAATTCAGTGTGTGGTATGTCACTGCAGATGTTTTTGATGGATATGTGCAACAGTATATTAACATGTTATTCATTCGTTTCATAAGCCCACACTTAACAGTTGTTTGCGGATGGATATTAAGGACTGTATGTGTATAGTACATTTTTCAAATATACTGATTGTCCTGTTGTTGTTGCTCCTATTCTCTGAAAATGCCAGTGATGGCACAACACAAGCTCTGGGAACCTGCTTAAGAGACTTCAGAAACAAACCGTACCCTGTCAGAGCCAAAATCACATACTACAGAAAGACATTGACGGTAGGAGAATTTGAGAATCAGATATTGTTTTTCATTTACGGTACTGGTAACCTATATTTTGATCGTAGAGCTTTGATTATTGTGCAACGGTTGTGTGTGCCTAAAGTAGATCTGCCAGTTTCGACATGTGACACAGAGTATAAAAGCATTAAGCATTTTATTATGGCCATGGACAATACTCAGTTTCCACTGGAAATTGCGGAAACTACTGTTTCTCATAACATGTCTTGAAAACCAATGACTGGACTATGAACCCTACTGATTTTGGAGACCCCACACAATCTGTCAATCAATTTGGCACGTAAAAGTGTTGGCAATCATATCTAAAAGTTCCAGTTATAAATACATACATGTTTATGTATGTATTTAAGAGTGTATCGCCCCAAAATACTACTTATTATAGTACTACTATAGTCCATTGTATAACTTTTACTTAAGTAAGACATTCAACTCTGTGCTGTCTAGTGCCGATGTGAAGAACAAAACCTTTGCCTGGACTAACCCACTGCAGTGCATTGTTCATTAGTTTTTCTTTTGTAAGTGCACAGTTCGTCATCTATTATGCCTTACATAAACGACAGTGATCAGCCTTGGTTTGAACCGTCTTGATACACTGTGGCTATTCAGGTGATGATCAACAATGGCTTTACCCCAGACAAAGACGACTACGAGTTCTGCACCAAGGTAGAAAACATGATCATTCCCCCTGAGGGCTTCTTTGGAATTTCAGCAGCCACAGGCGGTTTAGCAGGTATTTATCTGTCTTTAAAACCTTCCATATTTACAACCTGACAGTGACAATGTCTGTGTACCCAGGGCTTTTTAATCCATTTGGGACTGAGACTATTAGATCATTACAGTTTTCTGAAAATCCTATGTTTCTACATCAGTGGTGCTCAATTATTTCATGTAAAGTAAAAGAACGCTAAATATATATATTATCAGCCCGCTGACCCTCATCTGAAAGCATAACCGCTAAGTATAAATATTCTGTGATTTCCCTTTAATTTTCATGATTTTTCAGAAATAGCACATCAACAAGCCTTGTATCGCAGAACTTGGTGCAACGTGATGCGCTTGTAGATCTGCTATTTTTAAATGGTTATCTTGAATGGGTTAACCACTTCTGTACTTCCCCCAGAGTTTTTTTTTTTTACTCGTGAACCTGTTGTTCGCAGAAAATAACCAATCTAAATTCATAACAAGCTAACATGAAACTAATATAAATGCATTGTATAGAATGCATTGATTTGTGATGTACATTATACATTTTCTTCCATCAGATGACCATGATGTCCTGTCATTCTTATTATTCAGACTAACGGAGCCAGGCCAGGAACTGGTAACTATCTTTTAACTACCACTCTCAAATCCTTGTACTAATCATGAAAATGTGTGAGATATACCTTTTTTTTATCTCTAGTGTGTCTGTCTTTATGAGCATGTGCACAATTATAGCCTAACCCTAGGGCCTCTAGTGAGTTCAGAGTGGTTGTTTTGTCTTCTATTGAAGCCGCCAGCTGAATCAGAGATGCCCAAAGAGGAGAAGGATAAGTACCAGGAGGAATTTGAGAATTTCCAGCAAGAGCTTGACAAAAAGAAAGAGGAGTTCCAGAAAGAGCACCCAGACGTTCAAGGAGAACCAAGTTAGTTATTCCTACAGTAAAAGCAACTTTGCTGAAATAATACTAAATACTGTGATTATACAATATCCAATAACTGATCTTACTGTAGCAATGATAACTGTCGACACTGTCTTCAGACGTGTTGTTTTTTTGCTGATAATAGTGTAATGGTTATATCTTATCTGTTACTGCAGTTGAGGACCTGTACGAGACTGTGAATGACCGGGAGATTCGCCAGGTGTTTGAGGGACAGAATCGCATCCATTTGGAGATCAAACAGCTCCATCGTCAGCTAGCTATGATCTTGGACGAACAGCGCCGTTATGTTTCGGTGATCACAGATGAGATCAGCAAGAAGGGTACACAGGCCGAGTCAGGACAGGTACATCCAACAAAATGACTATATAATCGTATTCATCAGGGGTTTTCAACAGGTGGTCCGGGGACCACCAGTGGTCCTTGAGAGGGTTCCAGGTGGTCCCCAGGATAAATGATGGAAAGCTTATGTACCAGATGTAACTCTTGAGAGTGTAAAAATGAAAACAAATGGACCCTTGTGGGTCCATTTGGTTTCATTTTTACACTCTCAAGATTAACATATTCATCATCTGAATTAGCACCACTTAATTAAGAAGTCTACACTGTTTTGTTTGCAAAATCAAGCCAGGAATTGTGGACAAAACCAAAAGAATTCTTTAGTTTTAGGTCTTTGGGGTGAAAATGTAATCAAATGGTGGTATGTGCCTTAAATGCTGAATAAATGGTGGTCCCTGGAGTCAAAAAGGTTGAAAACCCCTGGTATACATAACCAAACACTACAACCATGTGAGGCATTCCATATTAAATCGTCTGTGGCCTCTGTTGTTCCTATCATTTTAGCCGGATGCTAGCAGTCAACAGTTAACATCAGTCATTGCCACCCAGCACGAGGTTCTTAAAAACCTGAATGAGCTAAGGTAAGGAACAAACATCATTGCTGTTGTTGTTGCCGTTTTGTTATTCAATGTCATTGCCACAGGAAAGAAAACAAGTTGCTGTTAAATCTCTGTAATAATATTTAATCTCACAATACCGTTCAGGTGTCTTCCAAAGTCATAATCCAGCTAAAGTACCCCCCCCCCCCCCCCCCCCCCCACACACACACACACACAATGGCTGCTTTTGCCACAGTAATGAAAACAATCAACCCTATTCTAGGAAAACAAGTTTAATACCTAAAGTCATATAATCTTACAATACCATACAGGTGTCTTCCAAAGTCATAATGCACACAAACACAATAATAGTTGCCATTTTGCCTACATACCACATATTTCATAAAATACACATCTACTGCATGTCTGCCAATACAATAAAAAATAATGGCAGATATATCAGCCAAACCAATATATCGGTCGGCCTTTACTGTCTTTTGTGTGACATCCATTATTCTCTGGCTTTTCTTTGCTGTGTGTCGATTGGCATGAGAAAACAAACGTTCACATGTCACTGCTTCTATGTCCACAGAAACTCCTTCCATGATTCATTGAAGCAAATCGGCTCGGTTCAACAACAAGGTAATACTGGGGGATTGGGAACATACGAGACCATTCAGCACTTCAATGACATCAAGGAGCATCTTCATCTGGTCAAAAGGGATGTGGAGCACCTGGTCGTACGTAGCAACCCGGTAAGAGATTTAATCAAGGTCCCGGTACACATGCTTCCATCCAAGAACCTTTGGTTTACAATGGCCAGGGAACAAGGCAGTTGAATTATTATATTTTACCCCTGCAACAACACCCTCCAGCAAAACTAATCAAAGATAGTTTTTCACATAGCAGAAAAAGTAGCAAAAGCCTGGTTTTAAGAAAATACAGGGGAATTACAGGGGGATTCCACCCATTTTCAACATTTTTTCTGAGAGCGTACAAATGCAACCAAATGAATGCTAACGGGTTCATTTGGTTGCATTTGTACGCTCTCAGGAAAAAAAGAAGCATCTTAAATCCATTAACATGGTGAAAATACATCTTGATGGTGTCATCAAGATGTTTCACCATGTTAGTGGTTTTCTCCAGACCTCCATTTCTTGGGAGCACAGAATGGGGGAACTTTTTTTTATCATGTGCACCCAACACCTCTAGGGTATACTAATGACATATTAGAATGTTGAAAATGGATGGAATTCTCCTTCAAATGTAGTAGAGCACAAAGCCTAATAGCCTATACATTCTTAAGTTTTGAATTATATTATAGTAATAGGCCTACTAACTAACATTTTAATCCTCTGTTTGACATGCAGAACCCCAGTGAAAAAGTTCAGAAGTGTCCCGAGTTTCCTCCGATGCCGTCCTGTCTGTCCACAGTGCACTTTGTGGTCTTTGTGGTCATCCAGTCTGTCCTGTTCTTCTGCTACGTCATGTACAAGTAAGACATGCGTCTTTTGTGACATACTGTAGCATACTCTACCCAACCACATGTTGCTGAAGTGGGGAAATGTGTTATTTTTGTGAGAAATCGAGATCTGAAACTTTCAAAGGATGGGCCTTTAGATCAGGGGGTTTCCAAACTAGCCTGCGTAGACATACCCTTTGCCTGTAGCCCCACTAGTCTGAAATGGCTTCTTAAAACAAAAATGATAATAGCAGATCCACGTTGTAGATGTAACATTCACTCAAGTATTGAAAATTACGACATGCACAAAATATGGACTACAGGTTTAAAATCAAGCGTTTAAACTGGAACAAAAATGAAAATTATATTTTGAAAGTTATTTTAAGTTTTTCTATATATTTTCATTTTTAGGATTAGGTTTCATTAGTCATTTTCCCCTCCTTAGTTGACCCCCCTGTCAGTACTCACTTTGAAGCTCTGTGTCTTGACAGTGAAACATGGTTGCATTCGAGTTTGACAAGTTCAACAGCATGCGAACATTCTCATTGATATGGAATTCATGTTAAAGGTTAATCTGAGACTCTGTCTCACATGGAAGGCTGCTGCCTGATAAGTTAGACTCCTTTGAGGATCATTTTATTTCATGTCTGCAAGCCCATGGATTAGTGTTTTTGCTTTGTTTTTTGAAGCCATTTCACTGTAGCAGCCAGAGACAATGGCTGTTTGGGGATCCTTAGCCATGGAAAAGACACTTTGTCCCTGGATATGGGGACACATTGGATGTGTCTTATTAGCCGATCTTCTGCTTTGCCCATTGAGGCAGGCTTCCAAGGCTGCATATATGTTAACAATTTGAATTGAATTGAATTTCTAATTATGACTATTTTGTTTTGTAGAAGTCAACAAGAAGCAGCAGCGAAGAAGTTCTTTTGATGACGCATCTGTAAGATGTATGTGTAAATGAACAAGTGTCTGTTGGTGTTACTTTTTTTTTTCAAATTTGTAAATTATTGAAAGCAGTCTGTTGAGAACTTTTAATTTGATCTGTTATACAGGGTTGTATGAATGTGTGTACGATGTGTGCGGAGTTTCATTCAATATTCCCAACATGATGTAATTATGTTCCTTGCAGTATTTCTCTTGTCATATCTTTGAGCTATGGCAACAGCACTATTTCATAAAATGCACCACTCTGTCTATTTCTATTTACATAGTATGAAGAAAAGAAACCTGTGGTTTGAGATGTGCAATTTTATTAATGCTGAGCTACTGTATGTAGATGGCAACTCAGAGCTGATTCTGGTGTGCGTGAGAGAGTGACTTGAATGATTGGAATAAGACAGAATTGGACGTGTTTTTTTTTTGTTCAGAAATTTACATAAACAGAGAGGATTAATTGGTTGTAGTGTAATCATTACCTTGCTGTGCAACTCTTAGTCGAACCGTTACTCTCAAGTTTCTCAATTAGACAAAGTTATTTTTGATATAATCTTGGAATTGTATATATTTCACAATGACCTTTACACATAAATGTGTTATTTGACAACCTATACAAACCTCTATTTTCTGAGTGTCTGTCCCTATCAGACAAGAAGTACCCGCTTTTCAATTTTATTTTAGATTTTAATACATACTGTTCTATTGGCTGCAATTTGCTGCCAAAATCAACACTGGCTGCAAGAACTGCTGACAATTTTACATCCACTGTTTTCTTTTTCTTTTTTTTTTTTTTTTTTTACTACCTCAGTATGAAGGATCACCCGGACAGTCTTTTTTTTTTTTTGCAATGTAGTAATTTTTTAAAATCCAAATTGTTTTCTTCTGCACCCTTTTAGCTGCTACAGATGACCACTGACCATGTTGAAACAGGACCAGTAGTTGACTGGAATGTTGAGCAGTAACACATCCAGATTATAGCTATAAAAATCAATGCCATTGAATTCAGATGATATGGGACTGGTGGTGTGTTATTTAGGCTTTGTCCTACAAATCTACAGTATATTATAGTTGAGTAATAGTCTACTCTATATTTTAGTTAATATGCAACAGAAGGAAGGAAATCAGATCCTTAGTGTCAGACCCTGTATTTGTTTTTTGAATCGGAGAGGCTGATTGATTTGATTTGCCATCTGCAAGCTACAGTCGAAAACAAATGGATTAAGGTACCAGAGGGACCGCAGCCTAGTAGTAAAAGTATGTTCTATTCTCTACTGTTGAAATGTTCAATGGCAACCCCTTGCATCATCTCTCGTATACAGTAGTTGATTTTTGTTGGCAACATACTAAAAGTATGGACTAGTAACGCCAACTACCTGGCTGTAACTGAAACAGATTGTGTAATTGTTGTGAAAACAACAATCATGATCTTTTATCCCTCCACATACATAATCCAATAGGGACCTTCCCCTCCATATTTCGGCTAATTCTCAAAGTCTCTAACATGCCCGCATGTTAGAGACAGCATGTTAGAGACAGACACACAGTCCGTTCGTCTGTCTGTGTGTCTGTCTGTGTGCATGTGTGTATGTCAGTCTGCAGCAAATTGCTGGCAATGTTGTCTTAATCACAGCCAAACACGGGCCTGTTGTAGCACCATCAGGAGGCAGCTTTTTGCAAAGCACAAAATCTGTACACCTACAGATTTTGTCACAGTCTCTTGTATACTCCATCCTGATTGGCTATAGGATTGGCTTCCATGCTCCATTTCAAACAAAACAACTCTGTGTAAAACTTTGGCCTGCGCCCCATACAGGCCAAGGAGCTCTGAGGTCAACTTACTGTATGTGCAAGACTTGTTTCTATTTCTCAGTTGTATGGCAGTGTCGCGTGCCGGAGATAGATCACAACGTATCGCAATGAATTGGCTGTTGACAGTGTGCATCATAATCGTACGACGAATCAGGCTTAACCCACTGTAAGTATTTGGATTAGCATGATGCAATAGTCTGGCATTATGACCATGCCAAGCTCATTCATCAATCACCCAGAAGCAGATGCAAGTGTAGCAAGCAGGTGCCATTCGGAAAATACAGGAACGTTTAGTGTGGTTAGAAATTTTAATGTTATCTTGTACTGCAAATGCCCCCCAAACCCCCAGTCAGTGAATCAGATTTCATATTGTATGAAGTGAACTACTGGGTTTAGTGTCTCTAGATTATTGACTTTTGACAGGATGCAAACACTTGACAAGTGAAGAAATACATTGTCAACTTGTTTACAGCTTTCTGTACTGTGCCACGTTTTGGTGTTCTTAGTCATTGAAAAATAGCAGATCTGCAAGCTCAGAGCTTGTAGTTGTAGTTCTGCTATTTTTGAAAAAAATGTGAAAATATGGCGGAAATTTTTGAATTTATTGTTTCAGAAGTTTCAGAACATTTTTAACTCAAATCTTTGCTTCTGGGGGATCTCTAGAACATTTTTCCAGATGGAGATTCACAGCCAAATCTAGATAATTCTGGTGGACCTTGGCAAGAAATATGTTGAACATCTGACACATGAACTTTTTTTTTTCTGAAAAACTAGAAACTAGAATCTACCATCAGAAAGTAGAATCTAGTGTCAGAAACGAGAATCTAGCATCTGAAATTCAGTGTTGTAATCCCAATTCAACATTTGTCCTATGAGGTCCTACTTGCTAACAGCTTTGTATGTTTGTTTGTAACACCTTTGATTTCATGAGGAATACTTACTCAATTTGTACCGCTAATCTACAGAAATCAGATATTGGCGGACTCGGAGGATAACATTAAATGTCATGACTGTTGTGTCCACCTCTCTCCATCCTGTATTGTGCTTTCAGTCACATGTCCAGATGAACAATGGCTCAGTAGAATGGAGGATGACTCCAGCAGGGATAAACAGGCCCGTATATAATCCCAGTCCTGCCTCTCTGCTCCGCCTCGGCTCAGCAGTATAAATGGAACTCTCTGGATGAGGCTGCATGCGTATGCGGCCCGGCCCTGCTTAACTAATGTGATTAAAACACAGTGGGCGGAAGCACCATACGTGATCCCAACAGGGAGAGGGAAACAGCTCTCATCTTCAAAACATGGTTTTATTCAAAACTTTGATACTACTGATGCAAACGGCTATTGTCTAGAAGATGCACAACGTGTCAAAAACGAATAAGGAATCCCTGAAAGTCCCCCATGTTTTAAAAATAGATGAGGACAGGCCATCTGCCTCTAAGCGTAGCAGAGCAGGGAGGGTTTAATCCAGATTACGGTCGAGGCAAAACAGTTTTTTTCTTTTTTTTTTTCTGCGTCTGTTGCTTGCTATCACTGTCCTTGGTTGCACAGGCAGGCAGCAGGTTATCTAGACTAGGCTTTCCATTGGAACTGACAGCTAAAGGGACTCTAAAAACTATAAGGGAACCGTTAAGGAAGTAGCAACAGCCTAACTTGCAACACTCAAAGCAGACGATAAAGGAAGCACCATGGCCTTTTTGATCAAGAGTATGATTGGTAACCCGCTGTCAGGAATGGGTTTAGGTGGTGGAGAGAAGGAAGAGGAGGCCACCCCCACTGACCCGGCCAAAGCGGCAGGCATGACCCGAGAGGAATATGAGGAGTACCAAAAACAGCTGGTTGAGGAGAAGTAAGTACTGTAGCAACTCACTCACACGTACAGCAGCACCTGGCGTTGTTGTGGGCGCCGCTGTTCGCTCACGGCTGCCGGATCAATATCCCAACGACACGCCTGACCTTGACAATCAAGGCTATTAAAGGGGAACTCCACCCATTTTTTAAAACATTTTAATATGTCATTAATATACCTTAGAGATGTTGTGTGGACATGATAAAAAAGTTCCCCCAATTCTGTATTTCCTAAAAATAGAGGTCTGAAAAAATCATTAACATGGTGAAATACATCTGATGACGTCATCAAGATATACTTCACCATGTTAATGATTTTTCTTTCAGACCCCTTTTTCCTGAGAGGGTACAAATGGAACCAAATGGACCCGCTAGGGTCCAATTGGTTCACATTTGTATCCTCTCAGGAAAATTTTGAAAATGGATGGAATTCCCCTTTAAACAATAAGCTTACAACACTGTCCTAGCCTATAATCATTATCATGTTTTTGTTTGTTTTTGTGTTTTTCATAACTTTTTATACATATCAGTATATATTTTAATTTGAATTTCTTCTTTTAGGTCTAATTTATATATTTTTTTTATTAGGTTTTTAAGAATGTGTCTTTTTTTCTAGTTTTAGATACATTTGCTTGTTCAAGGTCAATGTAGACATGGCACCGTAATGCACTATTTTGCAGATATGGAAAGATTTAAGCCAAACGATATGCTTGTGCATAAACCTACAGCATCAATATGAATTATAAATACATACTGTAATCCATGACCCTTGACCTTTGAGTGTCAAAAATGTGGACGCTGAAAGGCACGGTGGCAAGAATGTATATAAAAAAGCTCAAATACTCCCCTCTTAATAACATACACCATAATTTTAATAGGCCAGCATGTTAGCACCCTAGCAGTGTAAAAGACGTATAATTAAAGATTACATCTAACTGTTTCTGGATGTACCACACCTCAAACATCAGCTAACTGTCAACATATAAACGCACCAAGTCTGTGTATACCCATCTGGGTGTGTGTATAATCCACATAAATAGGGTTTCAGGGAGCGCAGTGCCCAGTGTCAAGAACTTGGTGGCCCCTGCCCAGAGATACACACACAAAAATCCCCATATATATGGGTATTAAAAGGATGCAGACAGATGTAACAGGTACTCTGCATTTCCGGTTGTCTAGAACCAGCACAGAAGCGTCATTCCATGTAGACCAGGCAGCACTGTAGAGGCTTCAACGCATCATATCTGGGTGGGGCCAGCCGTTCCAACTTTGCCAGTAGGAATGTTCCCAACAGGCACCACTGCAGAGACCCCATATAATATATAGTTTATATGTAAAATAATAAAAGTAACCTCAATGTTAGCATAAGGGTATAACTAACAGAAAAAAACTCTATGGTGAAATTTGAACAAATTATTATTATGGACAGGAACCAAAACTCCTGTCAATGTCAATAGAATCGATTGAATAGTTATTATATATTATATATCTGCATTGTAAAACATTTGTTATTGTATATCTGATTCTCCATAGTAGTGATGCACTGAATATTGACTTAGAGAAAATCTTCAGCAGAAAATGGCTAAATGCATTTTCTGCGTATTTGGTTTCCGTCCAAGTTGGCAGAAAATATATCACCAAACAGTATATAACTCATGCATTCAAAAGTGCAGAATACATTTTTATGGACCCCTAATAGTGATAATTTTATCAATCAATTGAATCTGTTCGGTATTTGTTTTTCGGCCATTCTGTCTCATTATACTTTATTTATATGGATTTCACATCCTCCTCTTCATTTAAACAGGCAGATAGACGTAACGTAAGTGCA
Source organism: Benthosema pterotum (assembly GCA_039105355.1). Lineage (NCBI taxonomy): Eukaryota > Metazoa > Chordata > Actinopteri > Myctophiformes > Myctophidae > Benthosema > Benthosema pterotum. The sequence continues at coordinate 34,398,806 of CM076985.1, forward strand.
AGAGAGAAAATAAAACAGGTTGAAAATATATAGGTTGTCCTCTTCCTAGGTCTTTCTCAGGTCTCTATACACCAAATAAAACATATCTTCTTGTTCCTACTTTTGCACACTTGATACCAAGTTTCATGATGACCATCATGTACTGTGGCCTTACTGGCCTATAGCCTTTCACATCTCCATAGAGGTGACTGTGTCACCTTGGTGGTCACGGCCCAGTAACATGACTTGTGCCTGGTCGCAACCAGTCACATGCCTATTTTATACTGTATATACTTTATTATATTGACAGTTGAAAACTTGCCAGGGATGAGTAAACAATAGCCATGCAAAGTTTAACGAAATTGTATGAATAAATATCACGGTAAAAAGCAATCTCAACATAAAAATATCAGCATGTCTGACTGGTATACAGTATATTCCCATATGCGATCCATAGCATATTTGGGCATTCACAGTTAAGAAAATTCATTGGATTTTCTGAAATTGTACATGGATGAAAACGCCTGTAAACAATGGAAATTTCAATTGCATTGTTTAACAGGGCCAATTACTCTGACCTCCGACTTGCAACAAGCTTTGAACAAGAGTACTGTATTTATTTATGAAGACCTGATAGGCTACACACAAATCATAACCTGAACTGCAGGTTATGAGATTCACATTTTGATCCAATCATTCAACCGATTACATTTATAATGGCTTACGATACGTAAACATTTGATTAATTTGATCTGAAGATTCTTGACCTTTATTATTAATCCGGTTGGAAGAATGCAGTTTCAGCTTCACCCAGCTGCAGATAGTCACAGGGAGCAGCTAGGGGTTAATGTGTCTTGCTCAAGGGCACACATACTGTATAAAGGGAGGGAGACAAACCAATGACCTTCTGATTACCAGACAGCTGCTCTGCTGTCTAAGCCAGGAGTGGCAAATAGATCGCGATCTATGAGTAGATCACAAAAGCTATGCACAGGTACAGTAGAGTAGATCACATGTCATGTCCCTAAAACATATTTAAACTATATGCCTGTTAAAATACTTTGGTTTCAAGAGTGTTAAGCACAAACATTGGTTTAAAAAAATGAAACCAATTACCCTTCTCCATTTATTTCCCCTTTCAAGCGTTTTGTTATATTATGGCAGAGCAGTCTTAGGGCTCATGGTTAAAAATGATGACACGTGTGCTTCTGTTTACAAAGGCCTGATCAAGAGATCTAGAAAGATTGAGAGGTTGTCATCTTTTCAGCAAAGTATTCCTTTATAAAGATTGGTGTGCGGGCCCTACCTCCCTCCATGTTTGTCATGTTACTGTATGTATTACAACATTGTGCTATTGCAAAGCCCTCTTAGGTCAAATTTAAACTATTTTCAGTAATGGGCATGATATATGTTTTTTGGTTGGTTAGACTATAGATCTTGTTGAGCTAATCATTTTGAATTTGAAAGTAGCTCTCAAGTAAAAAAGAAAAAAGAAAAAAAGAAGAAGTCTGGTCACTTCAGTTCTAAGCTAATTGGTCACCCCTAACTTCCACTCATCGATATATCTTTTGAGATGCACATCCATTGCTTAGTTGTCTGAATACCTGGTCACATAAAGACAATGTAGGTTGGAGAAATGACGTGTGAGGAGCAACGTCATTAATGTTATTTCTGTTTTCCTTTTTTTTTTTTCAGAATGGAGAGAGATGCAGATTTCTTGCACAAGAAAGCAGAGAGGGCAACGCTCAGGGTTTGCCTCAGGGATAAGTACAGGCTGCCTAAGGTGAGACACATTTAAAAGGTTGTATATCACTACACTGGGGGTGCAGAATAGAGGAACAATCAGAATCAAACTAGGGATGTTTATATTTACTGTATGTCATCATGCTGTTGCACCAAATAATACATGAAGTATACAATACTGGATGGTCACAGTTAACCACTTTTAACCAGTGGTAACTTTTTCGGCATTTCATAAAGGTGATTCATATATTTTGAAATGGAAATAGCCAATATTGTGACATGATGTTACTTCAGTATTTTTAAATTTGGGCTTAAAGGTAATACAGTAGAGGCAACCTTTTAGCCAAAAAACAAATTAGATATATAGCTATATTTTGTTTTGCCTTTTTTCCCTCTATGCTGCTTTGACGCTGCAGCTGTTTCCCTGCAGACAGACGTTTGCTTTGTCCTGCAGACGGTCGAGAACATTGTTGTTGTCAACAAATCATGAAAACAAAACATTCGTCGGGCTCAGGAAAGGTGGGGCTAATGTGTGAGGGGGAGGGGTTTGTGTAGGATGAGGCAGTGTTTTAGCCAATCACAGCGCAGCAGTCTCCAGCAGATTCATAATGAGCCAATAGAGTGCAAGCAAGGTGGAGTTAGAGTGTTTGTACACGTGAAAGTTGCATGCCTCTATTTCAAGGCATTGTTGCTGTTACTTAGGTCTCGAGGCCTTTATCTTGTTTCTGCAGGTGTGCATGCACACTCCAGTCCAAGACATGAGCAGCAGAAGTGTAGAGAAAAAATATGTGACATTTGATCACAAGTTTGAATTCTTAGGCTATCTTTACATTCAGTTTCACTTCGATTTTCAATATGGAGAGAATACAATTAAGCTTAAGGTATATTTCCTGTATGAAAATCGCAATGCATCACCGAGCGCATTTAGATCTACTATTCTCTGCATTTTCAAAACATTTGTGTGTGGAACTTGCGGAATATCTGGAATATCTGACACATTTTGGAATATCGAAGGCAATAGGGATGCTACCACACCCCAGTAGAATCAGCTATAGTGGTGTCTCCCTTGAAGCCGTGTTGACTCTTCCTGCTTCAAGCTAGAACGGGAGCAGGCGGAAAACAAGGATTAGTGAGCAACAGGTTCAGAAGAGAACCTGAAGACTTACAGTATTTACTTGTAGCGAGCAGCTGTCCCAAGGTATTTACTGAATGCAAGGCAGTGGTAGTGTGAGGTGACCACGTAGTTACTGGATGAACAGTAAACACTGAAACATTTCAAGATTTTGTAGTGGTAATAGGGGAGTGTCAAAATGGCAGAAACGGAACAACCAAAACAGGTATGTTTGAAACTTTTAATTAATTGAAACTGCGTGAGTCCTATATTATGTCGCAGGGTGATGTCGCAGGGTGAAAACAGCACACTCTGATCTTGTAGATCTGCTATTTATGACCGGGTCTATCATTTTTATTATGTTGAATACAATGAACCATGTTTGATGCTGGTACTTTTCAACGATTGAGTGTACTCTCAATTATTCCCTTTTGAGTTTTAGATAATAGATGCATTTCTCTCCTTTTATTGTCTATTAAGTCACGACCATACCTTGAGGAAGACGGCTGGAGAACACAATGAATAGGTCTAATTACTTGTATTTTCAAATGGTGTTTTCAATTAGCTGCCTGCAGGTCTGAAAAGGCTCGTCACAAAAGCTACAGCGCTATTGTATGTCTGTGCGTCGCGCTTATTGGAACTGTATGTACTTACAGTATAGTGTGCATTCACCGTGACAATAAAAGAGCCATGGTGAGGAAATCTAAAGGCATCCTAGGTGCTTTTGATTGCTTTGTTTTAGTAGAGGCAGCAGTCAAGGACGTTTGAACTTGATTAATCAGAAGCTAGCACCTGAACAGAGAAGGGAAGACTCTCTGTCGTATAGCCGTCTAATGGAATTAACCACCTCCAACCTGGCATCCCTATTTTGGGCACGGCATTATAAACCAAATCCAATATCAAACAACGGCAACCCTTGAGTCGTATTATTAATGATCTTTGCCGTATACTGAATAATGTAAACATTAGATGTAACCTGAGCTTACAGCTGCGCGCTAAGTGTTCGTAGATCGGTCGTTGCGTTTGGTCGCATGTGTAAGTGTAAGGGCTTAAGTGGTTAAGTCTGGTGTCACAGTATAGCAGATATCTTTAGACCTCGGTTAGGATTCAGAGCAGACAGGCTATGGCAGATTCCAGATAATCCCACAGATTGAAGTTACAAGTAGTCACAGCACTGCACTTTGTTTTGCACGAGAATTCTGATTACATTTGTAGTTTCTAGTAGTAATTGAAGTTTATTGAACACTGAGAAATGTTTTTTAAATAGTGTCTGTAGAATTTAATTAATAATTGATTGTGCACAGTTTTGAGTGTGCAGAGCTTCCTTTTATTTTTTCTTCATTATCCTTTTGGTCCACTCCCCACACCCTACTTAAAGGGGAATTACACCCACCCAAAATTCTGAGAGCATATAAATATGAACCAAAATGAACTGTAACACTTCCATTTGGTTCCATCTGTTCTGTACACTCTCAGAAAAAAGGTCCTAAACGAAAAATCATTAACATGGTGAAACACAACTTGATGATGCAAGTTGTGTTTCACCATGATAATGATTTTTTCAGACCTCCATTTCTAGGAAACGCAGAATGGAGGAAACTTTTTATCATGTCCCGACAACATCTCTCAGGTATATTAATGACATAGTAAAATGTTGAAAATGGGTCGATTTCAGCGGCAGTGTTATTTATTTATTCATTTACCAGCTGTAAATGTGTAGGAACAGCTGGTCTATGTTTGTACATTTTACCTATCACGCCCATTTGCACCTTGCTGTGACGCTGACCCGGCAGCGATTGGTCTCCTCGTCTCTAGGCAACCATAGCCGTGGGATATTAGCTGACCTCTCAGCCATGGGATGACATTGGAGGTGTAAACACATGGACCGTTTGTTGCATGTTGAGCTCTTGTCTCTAAGCCCAATACAGCGTGGCACAATGTGAGCTTGTAGATCGGCCATTAGGGTACGGCTCTTGTCTCTAAGCATAAGGAACACAGTGTGATGCGTTGTGAGCTGGTAGATTGGCTATTAATGAAACAAGACAAAGTCCCGCCACTATACTGGAGAGAGAGATACAGTATCTGATCACAGCCACAGGAACAGTACAATCATATGGAACAAATGATGAAACAAAGCAAAAAACACAAAGCATTCCTTTTTGCGTTTATCATGCTCCGGATAGTAATTTAGAGCGGATAGTAATTAATGCCACGTTGTAGATATCAATTTGTTGTAGAAACCACAAAGCGGAATCAGAAGTAACCAAAGATTCATCATCATTTTAGGGCCAACCCAATAAAACCTTGATGATACAGCATATGAATCCAATTTCTTTTTTTAATTGTTTGGTAGATCCATATTTTACTGCCATGACTAAAATAAAAAGGATTTGGACCAAAACAAAGTGATGCCGGAAGTCTAGACTGGATAATACAGTGATTTAGTTACACAGACCACCTCTCTGAGGTGGAAAGCCTGTTGTGAGATTAGTATAGGATTAATAAAATAAGGGTTTCCGCAAGAATTGGCCTCCTGGTATCACTATAAAATGCCCAACGGCATGTCCGGGTAAATCAGTTGGAACAACTCTCACCTTTGGACCACAACTTCATGGGCCAACTCGGCTTGGTGCAGCAAGTCATTGGGAAAGTAGATATACTGTATACTGGGAACTGATGGTAGGTGTCAGATATACAGTATAAGTAATATGCATTGTTGCCAATAAGGTGGAGTAAACTAATCTGGAAAGTCTATACTGTAGGTACCCTCTGCCCTACTGCCTGCCACCGTGTTACACAGTCAGTGAAAAAACCCTTAGAGGTAGGGCTGGGACGATATTGGTCCCTCACGATACGATGTAGGTGGCGATATTAGGCCATCGATAATGAATATATCATGATATTTGATATATTGCGATATTTGCGATATACTGTATCAATATATTGCATGAAATTCATCAACGATATATCATGATACTGTAACTGCAGCTGAAGAACAAAAACAATAAAAAACTAAAAGACAAAAATCAGAACTTAATGTATATCCTCAGGTATTTATCTTAGCTTTTATTCGTCTCAACTGATTTTCATACCGGAGTTTTTGTTTTTATCTTGTGTTTGTTTTTTGGGAATGAAGCAGCTATAGAAGTCAGTTAACATTTTAGTTCTGCGACACGTTTTTTCTCACAGAATTATATACGATATTCCTCACGAAGGAATATACGATATATATTGCGGGAGGAAGTATACAATATTATCACGATAACGATATTTCAGCACACCCCTACTTAGAGGTGGGGCTTCCAGAGGTGCCTCAAAATGTCAGCCTGGCAAAAATGAACGGTCACCCACGGTAAATGCTGCTGCTGTGTTTGTCTGTTATTTGCACCGCAGAGCGAGCAGGACGACAACATGATCGAGATGGCCGGAGACGACGTGGACGTGCCAGAGGAGCTCCTCAAGATGGTGGACGAGGACGCCACGGAGGAGGAGGGCAAGGACTCCTTCCTGGGCCAGCTCCAGAACCTGCAGAACATGGACGCCGACCAGCTGAAGGAGAAGGCGTCCGCCACTGTCACCGAGCTGAAGACCAAGGCGGAGGAGAAGTGCACCGTCATGTGAACGTTGGCTTGGTTTTTAACCTGAAGAAAACACCATGAAGCAAAGATTCGACCCTGTCCGTCCGCATGGGTATATGCGAGCCACAGTGTTTTAAACAGGTTGGAGTTCACTCAAAGGTACACGGCACATGCCTATCTATTTACATTAACAACGTGACGCAAGCGTGTACTCCAATTCTTTCTTGTATTACCATGAGCAGCACTAAGACAATTCGTTTTTACGGCGATTGGCTAATGTGTTTCCTCTACTTCTGCAAAGGGACTATGTTTTTTTTTTTCTTCTTCTTATTTTATCACATTTCTCCCCTCACATTTGCATCACAGAGGATTTCAGGTCTGACGTTGTTTTGTGTTCACTTTATTATGCTTATTCAAACTCTCTCATACGTCAGAGTGAAGCCCTTTTCACACCAAAGGGTCACTTTGCAACTCCTTGGGTCGAAGTGGTGACAAGAGTTAAAGGTCATGGAGGCAACTTTTTAGCCCAAAAATCTAAATAGATTTATAGCTATATTTTTTTGCTATATTATTCCCCCTCTACATTGCTTCTACTTTGATGTTGCAGCAGCTCTCCAGCAGATTCATTATGAGCCAATAGAGTTGAGGTGAGGTGGGGTTAGATTCTGTTTTTGAACAAAATACAAACGCAGTGTTTGTACACACTAAAGTTGCCTCTATTACCTTTAACACGAAAACGGTCTTGTCCCTTTGGTCTGATAATGATCCATTACTATGCGTTGAATCACTTGGGACAATGCAGGACAACTGCGTCAGTGTGCGTCAACATGCAATAAACACCACAGCGACATGCTCTGAAACTGTCTTGACCCTTTGGTGTGAAAAGGGCTTAACTCCCAGCATTAAGGGTTGTGTTTTTATTACATGGATTATTTAAAACAAATTGAGCTATGCAGTCAAGCCTTCATGACTCCCCAACTACACCTTTATCTGTTATGACATTACACCTGATCCTTTTTGATTAATTGACATTTAGAGTTTTGTATGTGTTGATAATGATGTGTAAATGTTTTATTTCCCTTGTTTGTGGCACATACTAACAAGCTGCTAAAGTTACATTGTATTTTGAGTTTGTCGACGTTAATTATTGGCAAAAAAAATAATTGTCAAAATATTTACGTCCTACAGACATCCAGCCATATTTGTCCACCCCTGTCCTGAATCATGAAGAAGAAAAATCGTTGACACGGGCCATGATTTGGAAACGTTGTTTTCATTGCATAAATGTAACTGTACATAAACACTGACTGAATGCATATAACCGAATGAAGTACATACAATACACTTGTTTTGCATTAAATACTACAGTTTATATAATGTTTTGAAGGTAGAATGACACTCATGCATACAACGGCTAGACTTAAGGTCTAAAGGAATGTCATGTTAATAATAAATGGAGGCTTTTCCACAAACCTTTCATTTCCTCTTTTTTCTGTCTGGAACGGTTGTCTCTCCAGCAGATAGGTGTGTCAACTCTGCGGGTGCTGGGGGGAGCACCCACTGTAAAAAAAAAAAAAAAATATGTCCCTATATGCACCCACCTGAGTCCCTCAGTCTAGTTATTCACACCTCTGCCACAAGTCTTAGGGCGTGTTCGGAAATGCGCCCCAACGCACTGGTGTGCTCTGTGGTCGTTCGTTTATACCTGGTGTATTAGGGGCATTTGGTGCTCCTCCTTCGTTTATTCACACCGTTGTGTGAAAACGCTGCGCTGGAGACGGGGTTGGCCGGTGTGGAAGGTTTTAACTGGTCGTTTTAACTGGTTGTTCGTAAATAAGATGCACCGACCGCACTTGGTGACATCACCACTAAACAACCTCAACGAACTTAACGCACTCGCAGTGAGAAAAACGAAACCTGGCAAAAACAACAGGCTATAGTACACGGTCTTGGAAAACATACTATAGTATGCCGTTTTTTTTTTTTTTTTTTTTTTTGAGGATTTTCGAAAAATGTCGAAATTGAGAAAAGACGGCATAGTGTAGTATGCTGTTTTTCGTCATTTTCGGCGATAATGACGAAACCTGGGAAAAACGACAAGCTATATATGAAAAATATGTCCTATATGCACCCACCTGAGTCCCTTAGTCACATATTCAAACCTCTGCCCCTTCCCGAACCCGAACAAAATCTATGCTAAGTAGTTGGGCCCTACTGAAAAAATAATACATATTGAATTATTTTCTGAGCAGAAGAAGTGTGTGTTAGAGCTGTAGTGTATAGGTAGAGGGCTGAAATGGCTCAAACATCCCATTAATTGATTGATGGATTGATGATTGATTGAAAGCATCTCGGTTGCCATGTTGACTGTTTCTTTGGCCCAGAGATGAATATCAACCAAGCCAACATGTATCTGATGTATGCAATAAATAGCCATAGCTTTGATTGATATAGGCTATGCCCATACTGAAGGTTCTAATGGATTGTGTGATAGAAGGGATCAGGGTTGCCATGTTAGTTTTTCCTTGTTTTCCCTCCAGAGTTGTATATCAAACAAGCCAACATTTATGTGATATACTGTATGAATAGCCATTGGTTTGGCTGATATAGACTAGCCATGGAGAACGATTGATTGTTTGATTGATTGAATTATTGATTTGTTGATTGAAGGCATCAGGGTTGCCATGTTGCCTTGTTGCTGTATATACAGTATATACAGGTACAGTACCGGCATATGTGCATCCTGCCCACCCAATGAAAGGGAATAACCGTGGTTTTCATCAGTGGTCCGGGGACCACCAGTGGTTGAGAAAGGTCCAGGTGGTCCCCAGCTAAATGGTGGAAAGTTAACCAGATGTAACTCTTTGAGAGGGTAAAAATCAAACCAAATGGACCCTTGCAGGTCCATTTGGTTTCATTTTACACTCTCAAGAGTTAAAATATTATTAATCATGTGAATTATCCCAAGTCTGCACAACTAGAGAATGTAGAAGATTAATGGTCATGATTGATGACCATTGATCTGTATGTTTGACTGTTTTGTTTCCCAAATCCAGCCGGGAATTGTGGACAAAAGCAAAATAAATCTTTAGTTTTGGGTCTGTGGGGCTAAAATGTCCTCAGATGGTGGTCCGTGGCTCAAATGCCAAATAAATAGTGGGCCCTGGTGTCAAAAAGATTGAAAACCACTGCTCTATATGAAAAACTTTGGAGTTTCCCACTTTGCCATTCTTCCAGCCCACCCTAGTAGGGCTGGCTAAATCCGGCCCTGCGTCCGTCTTTAGCGGACAGGATTTGTGTTGGTTGAAATCAGGTATTCTGGGTCAGATTTGACTAGTCTTGGATTGCCCTGATCTGGCCACAGTCAAGACGTCACTGACAGTACGTTTTAACGGCGGGCGACGGTGGGCGATGGACAAGCAACGTCGGCCGATTTGGCCGAAAAGCTCAGCATTTTTTATCTTTCCGGCCGACGTCGCCCGTTCTGCTGCTGTCGCCCGAAACGGCGGCTCCCATAGACAAATAATGGATGTCCCCCACCGTTAAAACGTACTGTCACAATACGTTTTAACGAAGCGGGGCGTAGAGGGCAGGAAAAGCAGCACTTGGCTCTGATTGGTTATCCCCGGCCAAACGTCGACCGATTTTAGCCGAAAAGCTCACCAATTTTTATCTTTCCAGGCGACATCGCCTACCCACGTCGGCCGACGCCACCCGTTCTGCTGCTATTGCCCGAATCGGCGGCTCTTATAAAGAAATAATGGATGTCGGCTGACGGTCCATGGCCCGCCGTTAAAATGCATTGTAATAGCTAATAACACTCACCGTATTTACTGGGTATAGTATGTCTTTTTTTCTGAGGATTTTTAAAAAATGTTGAAAACACGTCCATAGTCTTGGAGGAGATTATAGTACATGTTTTTTTAGTTTTTTTTTCCAAGGATTTTCAAAGACCATGGCCTGTCATTTTTGCTTCATTTAGTCATTTTTTAAAATTCATTAAAATTACTGCGATTGCTGTTGAACCCGTAAATGACAACAAAACAAACCCTAAGGCACTGGTTGTGGTACTTCTGGTTTACCGGAACAGGGTTCAACTCCCTGTGGTGCCCTGCTCAATGTGTTGCATTTACATGGTTTATTTTTATATTATGCTCATTATGTTGGCAAAAAACGACAGGCTTGTTTTCCGATTTTCCAAAAATAACAAAACCTGGCAAAAACGCAAGGCTATAGCCTTACGGTCTTGCACAGCATGACGTTTTTCATCCTTTTGAGGATTTTTGAGGATTTTTTTTAAAAAAATGTCGACATTTCGAAAAAACGCAAGGCTGTAGCCTTATGTTTTTTCATCGTTTTGAGGATTTTCAAAAAATGACGAAACCTAGCAAAAAAAAAACAAGGCTATAGCATTAGTCTTGCACAGCATGCAGTTTTTCATCGTTTTGAAGATTTTTGAGGATTTTTCTTTTCTTTTTTTTAAATGTCAAAATTTTGAGAAAAAAAACAAAAAACAAAAAAAAAAATTACGAAACCTGGCAAAAACGCAAGGCTATAGCCTTACGGTCTTGCACAGAATGCCATTTCTCATCGTTTTGAGGCTTTTGGGGGATTTTCGAAAAAATTCAAAATTTGAAAAAAATGCAAAGCTATAGCCTTACGTTTTTTTTTGTTTTGAGGATTTTCGAAAAATGAGGAAAAAGGCTATAGCATTACGGTCTTGCACAGCATGCCATTGTTCATCGTTTTGAGGATTTTTGAGCATTTTCAAAAATGTTGAAATTTTCGAGAAACGC